>VUQJ01002643.1:33651-57147 GCA_015108635.1 Andinoacara biseriatus | reverse complement strand
GGAGAGGTGCGTCTATTCCTAATAGCATATATACTGATATGTGTATGCTGTGGATGTGTGTTTAGAGTTAATATTTCTGTATGTGTGTGTGTGTGTGTGTGTGTGTGTGGGGGTGTGTGTGTGTGTGTGTGTGTGTGCCTAACTGCTGAAATGCAGGCACTCTGGGCTAAATATCTGTTAAATTTGCCTCGATGCACCTGTCAAACAACTGCTTCTAAATCAAAATCCGTAGCTCCTATCAAAATGATTTTTGAACAGTGAGTGTCACAAGGACCGGCTCTAAACAGCGGTGCATTTTTTATTTCCTGGGTTCAAAAATGTAGTCATGGGGGCAGTTTAAAGTGGCAGTTTAAAGAGAAATTTTTCAGCTGAAGAATTTGAAGTCTCCCACTCTGACAGTTGGAGCGCTCACTCTAGCCAATGCAATACACACCCATTATAAAGCTGAGAGTATGCTGAAGCAGTTACATTTCAAAGGAGGGTGGGTTTGAAGACAATTTGAAGCTTTCCCCATTAATTTGAATAGGCAAAAAATTCATAAACAGCTTAATATTTAAAAAAATTATAAAAGTTGCAAACAAGAAAAGTAATAGTATAAATCTCCAGAAGAAGCTCAATGATTTGATACCAGAACGATTTCTATAGCACAAACGGTGCTATCCATTTTGGAGAAGAACCAGGTCCAGAGAAGCTAGGCTGATTGGGGTGACTGTCTCTTTGTGAGTCAGTACCCAATTCACAAAGGCACAAAAAGAAATCACAGTCAAATCTAAATATTCAGGATTACAGTACAACACTAAGAAAAATCGCCTCAGCCTCACTTTCTTTGAAACTCCTCACTGGAAACTGGAGTTGCAATAATAGGCCATTTTGCTTCATAAGGTTTGTAACTACAGGTGTGTCTTTTGCGTCTTTTCTACTGGAACCTAGCCGGCTTGGCTTGATTCAGTAATTTTCCATTACAATAGAGTACCACCTCAGGAAGGCGGCGCGAAAGTCCTGTGACGTCATTTGTATGCAACACAAACACAAATGATCGCTCCGTCTCTGGATTCTGTCATCAGCCATCAAACAAAAAAAAGTGCAACAAAAAAGTTGTTGGCAACTTTTCTTAGTGTGTAGCCATTTGACTTTTTGCTGGATTTAAAAAGTGATGGGTTTCACTCTTGTGAACAACGAAACGCTTTTATGACTCATCTAGTGACATCACTCCCTGGCCAGTCAGTGGCCAGTCTGTTGACGTTGGCTTGACTCAGCTCGCTTTGAACTCTGGGTAAATAGGTACTAAAAAAAGTACCTTGTACCAGATACTACCACCTAATGAAAAACCCTTTAAACTGAGTCGAGTCCAGTTAAGTCAAGCCAAGTAGGTACTAGTGGAAAAGAAGTATAAGTGCCAGCCATAATGAGAGCGAATCAAATTCACAAAATCGCTGTTTCCTTTTTATAGGTAAAGTTGAACACTTTCACTGCATCCTGTGCACAAACATACAAACAAGAGTGACTCTTAAAATTCAATCTCCCCCACTCATCTCTGTGTACCCTCTTCTGGTCCGTTAGACTATCATCACTGCAGGGCGTAACCTTCTTTCAGAGAAGCTCTGAAACAGATACTTTTATCTTCAGCACTGTGCTTTCCGTTTTCCAGTGAGTGAGTCCCCCTGTATTTGTCATAACACATTTATTAAGAGTTTTAAAGGTTTTTTTGACTAAGTGAGGGTATTACAGGTCAGTCCTCAGTTCTTTAAGACAAATGATGTAGTTGCAGGGGAAAATAAAAAAAAACAGGATAAATATAGAAACTACACAAAGGTCATTGGGTTGGATGAGAACCAGTGAAGGGTGCTCACACGGATAGAAGTACGGGAAAGAAGTGTGAGTGTGTGTGCTCATCTCTTTTACTGCCTAATTAGTCTCTGTTTGCTGATTACGTTACCTGTATCACACACTTCTAGCAGGCTTGTTTGTGAAGGCTGAGATAACTGCGGCTGTGACGCAACTGTGCTACAGTGTACCGACATATTGTGCTCCATCAAAAAGTTGTTTGAGCTTCTTTTTCCAATAAAAAGAGACAAACAAGAATTTAAATCTGGTTAATGTTTGATTTGAGCTGCAAATGTCATCCACATGTTTTTACTTAATTGGGTTGTGTGTTCTATAAGCCTTAATACATATAATCCTTACACAGAACCCCTATTTGTACCAGTGGACCTTAAAAACTCGAAGTCTGTGTTTGGATTCTGTTTTTAAATTCAGTCTTTAGTCTGAGACTGGTGAACACCACTGAACCTGCAGCAGAAAGTAATCCAGGGTTTTATGCCCACCTCAATATTAATTTTATGGAATAACAGTTATAATCCATCAGATTCAATGTGTCCTAAAAACAGACTATTGATACTTACACAGTTTGCTGAGTTTCCTTTCTGGCTTCATATAGGCTATGATAACAGACTCATACCGCTGATTTGTCTGCTGCAGCCCCCCCCCCCCTTTAATTTGAACATAATTGCAACTGAATTGGAAAATCCTGGGTTAAATTATCGAGTCGGTAATGACCTTTGTGTGAAGCCAGATAGCAGAAACATATCCTGGGTATGTTAAACTTACCACAGATATCATCATGAGGAAAATCTGATAGATTTGGTAGTGGTTGTAATTAATTTTTTTCTTTTTATCCCACACATCCCAAAATTCACTGTATGATGAATAAACCCATTTCAGGAAAAGTCATGAAATATGAGATGATAGGGTTTTTCAATGCCAACGAGTCAAAATGACCCCCTTGGTGATAGTGACAAAGTAATTAGCAGCTAGACAGAGACCTGGTCCTAATATCATAAACTAGAGCTACATATTAATGAGACTCTTATAACCTGTTACAGCACAGAGACCCTCGATGATATGTAGAGACTGTCATAGACCCTGGATTTATTCTGAAGTTCCTGACCTATATTACATCAACAGTTACTTAGTGCTTTCCTTGCAGCAAGCAGCACAGTGAGCGAGGGCAGCTCGCTGCATGACACTGTGTTGTTTGCCCTGGATCATATTTGATGAGATGAGAAGCAGGATATGGTTTTTACAGTCTATAACTGCATCTCCAGTGTACAGACATGGGAAATGATAATGCTTCAGGGCATTTTGTACAATACAGAATGACACATTGTCTGTATCCACAGCTCAGCTGTCTCTGTGTTGCTTTTGTGCTGTATCTTGAGCTATGTTTGTAGATAATACTTGTTTCTACAGAGCAGAGCGTTTGTGTCTTTAATTCATTCATAAGTGGCATCAGTCGCAATGAGTGAACCCGTACGTCGTCGTGGGAGGAAAAAATGACATTTTTCGCCTACTTAAGACGTTGCTGAAGTTCAGGAGAGAGCGAGCGCTGCCTCGCATGCGTCACAGTGTTCTTGCTTTTAACAAACAGCTGGAGTCGAAAACAAATCAACAACTTTACTACACATGAAAAAATCGAAATGAAATGCCTCTGGGTAGGTGAAATTATTTTGGGTGCATTACAAAGCACTTGAGGCCGAGTTTGCATAACAAAGGCTTTAAGGGTGGCTTTAAGGGTGTCATTCAGCTGTGAGTGTGTGTTTATGTAGGTGTGTTATAAGAACATGCACAAGATAGAGCTGCAGATAAGATGCTTCGCTTTCTTGGCCAAGTGGTTGTAAGAATCCATTTATTTTAGATTAAGGATGAGCCAGATGCTAAGCGGGGGGAAATGGAGTGAGATAACACAGATGAGGAATATGAGCCATGAATAGGAGGAGGTGGGCCGGAGACGTGGGAGCCAAGTGACACGGAGACAAATTAGCTCGGCTTGCTTTGGGTTTGGCAGTAGGAAACTGCACAGATTTTTCAGTGCGCCACACAACTTTGGGCCTCTGCTCATAATCTGAGTGGCTCTTCCAGCCATAATTAATTTGTCATCACTAAGCCTCTCTGTTAACGTTTTGGACCGGTTTTGAAGAGCTTACAATAATTCAGTTTTTTGCCACATGCAAAAATGTTACTGTGGGCTCGAAGGTACCTCAAACTCAACTCACACATGTGCACTCAGACACAAACACGCAGAAAAATGAAATATCTTAGTGAGCACAGTAATTCACACCTATTTCCTGTTTCCTTTTTTATTACGAACAGGTAGCACAATGATCTTTTAATAGTACATGTAAGCCCTTACACCTTTCTGCAGAGGACTTGGAATAACAGATTATGTCTTCAGTATATTTGTTAGCAGCATAAATTTAAAAGCTGAATGAATTCTGGCGTACTCCATAATCTTAGAACAAGGTTTATTGTAATATTGCAGAAATAGCACTAGTTAGAAACAGAGCTTTGGGACTGAGGCTTGCTGGAGTTGGCAGGAGGACTGGGCTGTGGTTGATGAAGGGAGCAGGGAGCAAGGCAGGAGGACTGGCTGGTAGGTCACAAGTGGAGAAGTGAGAAGGACAGGCTGGGTTTATCTAGATAATGATGGTAGATGGCACACCGACAAGTGAAGCACAACTTGAGGCAAGGAAATAAAGATTACTTAGAGGTCAAATAATGACACGAGGACACAGACTGAACGATCTAGGTGAGAGATGAGCGGGCCTTTAAATCAAGGCCAGTTGGAGACATGATGTCAGAACCATAAATGTAAACAATGCCAGCTGTAAATTCCTTATTATGGTAGTGACTGACATTTGGTTACCATTAAAAGCTTCTTTACTGGCTTCAAAGTCTAATGAAGCAATTTTAAATTGTATTTTTAGGCACTTTGTTCCTAGCTGCCTGTTGCAAAAACACATAATTTTCTCCCATTTCTTTACTCGAATCTGAGAAATTCCAAAGCTAAGATAGTTTGACATGCACAAAATATTTTTGCACCAACAAGGCGATTCCCAGAGTTATTAGCTGAAAACAAAGCATATCACGAGATGATCTGCACAGTGTCCTTAAAAGTCTGAGGGAACTGGACAAGTGGAGGACAAAAAAACAAAAAAAAACTGACACAGGGCCTGAGATGATTGCACTTTAGTTTATCCATCTACTGACTTTTGCACAGTACTATATTTATTAATTTTTTTTAAATCCGATCTTGTGGTGTTTTCCCAGTTATTACTGCTTAATAAAGTACCCAAAGTCAGTAGTGTGTGATTACCCTGGGTGTGGGTTAATTAGTACTTCTCAGAAATGATAAGTCTAAGCAGACTCTGAGGACATGGTATGACCTCTCCCCCAGCAGCTTCTCCCTCATTAATGGATGCTATTTTTTCTTATTTTGGGCTGAAGTGCCTCAGCTTGTCTAAATAAGGCTTGAGAGTTTCAGTCTATCTTTGTATGGGGTCCAGTGTCCTGGGTTTCATATGACAGACCACCTCAAATGATAATTTCCAGACTGATGGCAGAGTGACAAAACAGTGTAGGGGGTACTACTGTTTATGTGCAGTAATCTCAGAGGATTACTGCACATAAACACTGCCTGCATTCATCCATAAGAGCTCAATGTACAACAGAGTCTTAAAGGTATGATGAAGAGTACACATGGTTTAGCTGTCACCTAGGTGATTTCATAATTCAGTTGGTCTATTTAGAGATATCGCATAAACATTAAACATTACTTAGGAAATTGAGCCTTGCGTGTGAGGCACATGTAAATGAAACACCATAGGACGATGTCAAACACCTTGTGCAACTCTTACATGGCATCTTTTGTGTGTCTTTCTCCCCTATATCTGTTTTTTCTCTCGGTTGTGTGTTTTGTTCTGGAGTCTCATTTCCTGCAGCCACTGGGTCTCAAAAATTAAGCCAGCGTGACTCTGCAGTTCCTCTAAAGGCCCACGGTCTGTGATTCCTATCTTAAAATGTCCAAAAATCCTGTTTGTAACTTGGTACAAAAATAGTTTTGGCCCCTTTTTGGATATTTTCCCCTTCGTAATATGGCTTGCTGCACGACAGTGAAGACTGCTGGAGAGGTCTGTGGAGGTTGAGTATTTGTTAGTGAAATTTGATCATTTTATTGGTCTGTTACAGTAAGTACCAGATATGTATGTCTTTGCATTGCACTAGTTTATTATAAATGCATACTTAGCTGATTACTTAGTACTCCATCTTTGTAGTGTTTGCCCAAATATGGCAACTTCTCCAAAAAAAAAAACAAAACTAACATGGTTGCTGCCCGAATGTTCCAAAGTCCAAAACCAGTGGGTGATATTATGGTGGCTATAGCCATCCTTTATGTACAGTTTGTGGGTTTTTTCTTACAGTCTTATCAGCTAACCGAACACTAGGATATATGATGAGAAGTCTTCACATGTGCTTTGTGACTCTGATGGGTGGTTTTTATAGTAACTATTTGTTTTGCATCATGAGTGTGTATTTGTATATTTTCTTTTCCTGGCTTCTTGTGTGTTTCGGACTCTGAACTTAAATGCAGAAGCTTATCAAATAACTTGGCTCAAATAACAGCATTAGTTTGTCAAGCTTCTCTTGTTCCTGAACTCCAGCCTTTATCATCCATAGTCCACAAACCAAAGGATGCAGAAACAAAGTTTATTGATAATGAAGATGTGAGTAGTAACGGATAAATGGAGGCCAAACTGGATGAGAGGCTGCTGTTTGTGAAGGGCTCTATTGAGGATTGGCTGCAACTCCTAGGCTCAATCTACGCGAGGTGGTGGGGTTTATAGAAGATCTAGAGGAAAAAAGTGTTTTAGGTGTGTGTTTGCTCCCAAAACATGGGTAAAATTATTTCCAATAAGTGAAGATTTTGAGTCCCAAACCATTACAAGAAAGCTGCTGAGACACAGACACACAGGTGCAAATGGATGCTCATGTTTTGGGGAAGAAGAAAAAAAAAGAGCAGTGTCACCAGATCCCTCAGCTTTCACTTTTTTCTGTGCTATATCAAAACCACATCCCTTTCACATAAGACTGTTGACAGAACAGCATTCTGTGTTCA
Organism: Andinoacara biseriatus; assembly: GCA_015108635.1. NCBI lineage: Eukaryota > Metazoa > Chordata > Actinopteri > Cichliformes > Cichlidae > Andinoacara > Andinoacara biseriatus. The sequence continues at coordinate 50,195 of VUQJ01002643.1, read as the reverse complement.
GTTTTGGTGCGGATAATTCTTTTAGTAAATGTCACAGCGAGGATTGTTTTCTATTCACAGACAGCTGAAGCGATGTGGTTGGCTTGCCATGCTAACTTGCAAGTGTTGGCAGATGGAACTGCTGTGTTCACGTTATTCCGTTCTTGATGTTTACAACAAATTTCAGCCAAGTGCTGCGCATGTCATCACAGGGAGATTTATTACTGTTACAAGGTCTTTTTATACTCAAGGGAAATACATTACCATTTTTTTTTTGTTGCAATGTGTGCTGTTTCATGCAGAAATATGCACTCGCAACTCACTGTTTGCAATCTCTGTGACAAAAAATTCTTGAAGCAGATTTTGACTGCCGTTATTGATACAGGTTATATATGTGCCTTAATTTTAATGTTCAGGGGGGTTGAGGTTAAAGACTCTACAGTAGTACAAAGAAGCACAAGAATAAAAGATGGTCAAACCAAATATTGACTTGCAATCTCTTTAAAACTGGACAAACTCTGCTTTTGCCTTATATACTATATTTCCATATATATATATTTTTGCATGTTTCAATAAAAACCCATTTCCCTTGCAAAATATAAAGAAATGTGTGGCAACTCAAGACTTCTGCACAGTACTGTAAATCTTCTTGACGTCACATATTTTTATGCAGTTTCCCTCAACATCAACCTGAACTGCTGTACAGTGTATTTAGTAACCATAAACACCTGCGTGGGCATGAAGACCACTTAGCTGTCAGATGTAAAGTCAGCAAACATTCAGACTCAAATCACAGAGCAGAAATTTAAAAGGTTTTTAGTAATTCTTCCAGATGATAGTTTGACTAGGTGATCTGTGGCAAACATTGGAGCTGTTGGTGCAGAGTGGGCATGCAGATTGAAGACTTAAGAGACGAGGTGCTGACAGACGGAACTAACAGTGGGCTGGCATATGCCGGAAATCCGGATCATACAGAGAGCAGGAAAGCAAAGAAAACTAGAGAGGAGCCTGGACTTTGTCTGCTGATACAGCTCATGGAAAGCTGCGTAAGAGGGTGTAAGAGGCAAGCTTTGTTTCAATCATCCACTTGTTCTATGATTCACACAAATGTGAGCTATAACAGCACTAAATCTGTGTATCTGTTGGCAGAAGGAAAGGAAACGAGCCACAGACTTCCTTACCTGCTCCAGAGGCACGGGGAAATGCGACAGTAATAACTATCTCTGATTGTCAAATGAATATAGAGGCATAAAACAGCATTTTCCTGTAATGTCATAAAGTGCAAGTATGAAGTTGTAGAAAATAGAAACACTTAGGTAGATATCCCTGTAATTTGAACCTTAACTGGCATAGTTTGATACACTTGAACCATCTATGGTAATCGCCTCAGTGTTTTTGTCGGCTGGTATTTTCATGCAGACAGTCACAATATTACAGGCACCGTTCAGGAGAATTAGAGTTTACCGCTTTCCTGAATACGTTAAAATCCTCTAATCATTTGCAGCCTATCATGAGAAAAAAAAAAAAAAATCAAAAGCATGTGTTTAAATTGAACATTGAATCTGCAGTTGGAGGCGGTGGGTTACCACAGAAACGGTGAGTGCAATGCAGAACCGCAAGTGCAAATAGTGTTGATATTTCCTCGAATCTTTTTTCCTGCGTCTCAGGGCCAGCTAGGTCACCGAATATCAGCAAGTACACGGCCAGAGACAAATAAGCTAAGTGCCGTCCGCCATTGAAGCACACGCAGCATTATTCCTGCCAAGCTGGAACCACAGATAGCATCAACACAATCCCATTCCTGCTCTCTGCTCTAAAGTGGCAACACTGTTGGACTGTCATTATGCTGTCGTCTTAAAATCAGGTTTATAATCTCAGGAAACTAATCATTGTTCATTTTGTGGTGAGAGGCTATAGCACAGTCGGAGTCGCCACGAGGCTTGGCTCGTGATCAACATAATCCTCTGCTTCGTGTAATGGAAATCTTGACAATTTTGTGATGAAGAGCACAGGCTTGGTTACGCCATGAAATAAGTCCTCCCAGGAGGAAACTGATGTAGTTGTGCCAGAGCTGAACAATCACCCAATGGGACTGTTTCAAGTGAAATAAGCAGAGGAGGGTGGATGATACCAAACTGAGATGGATGAACTTATTTTTTTTTCTTATTACAACATTTTTTATTTAATCACATAATTCAGGTGATTTATCAGAGGTTAGCAGCAAGAATGAGGGGAAGATTGACTGTAGCTACAGAGTGCAACACAGCATAATGGATTGATTTATTAAGGGTGTTATTGTATATGTGTCAAAGTCATTCAAGGTTGTTGCGCCAGAATGTAATCGCTGACACAAAAAATTGCACTGCAATAAGCTTTTTATTGTTACCTACACAGTTATACAGGTGCAATCAGGTTCAGTTGCCAGAGTACACAAGAGAAAGCAAGAGAAAAAAAAAAGAACCGCCATCTGTACAGATTTTATAATGCTAATTTAAAAGCACAAATCCTGTCCGCTGGTAAACAGAGACTTCACTATTCATATAAATGAACAGCTACATTACTTAGTGTGACTCACAGTTTCTTAGCCAGTCTGCTCGTTCCCATTTTACATAAGACAAATTATTGTTTACTGGTAGCATTTGCATTTGATATTATTCCCTAACATTTAATTACTTAAAGGTTAAAGAGCCAGATAATAAGAAAAAAAAATACACTTCTCAGTGTTGCAGCGAAAAATTGTGCCGGAGTGCTGAAACAAGCGCAGCAGAAAGAATGTAGAAAGACTGAATGTGGTTAATGAAAGGCTCCCCGTAGGGCTGTTGTTGCTTCGTAACAGGCATGGTTCGTAGGTCAACAGCACCTCATAAAAGTGTGTATGAAACAGCAACCGGCCAGCACCAAGCACTTCCCACACACATGCTCCTGCAGAGCATCACACGGAGCGAAGCATCAAACATTCACACACTCAAAAACACAAACAGACAATACAGGTATGAATCAAAATGTTATACAACTATTTTTCATTGTTTCCCACCCACATTCAGCTGATGTGGCCTCTAAACAGGAAATGTTTAGGAAATGTAAATACCCAATGCGCGGAATAGGCTTCGAGCATCCAGCTGCCAGATCCCCGTAGCTGCATCCAGATGGGCCACTCTCTGAGCCGCTCTCCCACATTGCGATAGGGTCTGTGGCAGGTTGACCTCTTGACAGAGCTGTTGCAATCTGAGCTACAAATTTAATTTGTTTTGAGGCTTAACAATACTTCATCTTCAGATGTGTGCACCCTGTTACTGTTACCATCTGGAGGTTCATTATTAATTGTGTTTCATAGATGCAGTAATTGCCCACCAAGTACAGGTAAATGAAATTGGGCTCTTTTTTTAAATTGCCGTGCCAAAGTGAGAGGTATTACTGATCTTTCAACAAAAGTAGCATAGTGTTCCCCACTGACACATTTGGCTTACATATCTAGTGAACGGTTCTGCTGACATTTTGACACATAATAAAAATGCACGAATGGGAAAGTAATGTTAACCGGTGGTGGAACCTTTTATGACACATTTAATGACCCTTTTTGTGAATTTGAGTAATTATATTGACTGAGGCAATGTGATTTTTTTTATAAAATGGACAAATGAAAACTTGACACTTTTTCCAGTCACCATTCAGGAAGAGAAACAGCAGCAGTCAGAAAACAAGCAGCGCCTGTCGTGTCGTCTAACAAACCCGACAGTTCAGATAGACTAAATTTGGCTAAGATGAGGTAGGCTAGTTGATTTGTGAGTCTAGAGAAACTGAGGAAGAAGCAGCTGAGGTCGAGACTGGGATACCAAGTTTCAGTTTTGCTTTAATTTCCTTCAGTCAAAGTAACATCTACAACAAATGGTTTTGATCTGTTTTGCTGTGCAGTGGTACTTTTGTTGTTGCTACAGCACAGCTGTAGTGAAGTTGCAAGATGAGTTTTATAGCATCAATAATAAACTTGTTTGGCAGCAGCTCTTTGGTATCAAAAGCCAGCATTTTTTTTTTAAATATACACATAAAATCACAGATATTCATAAGTAACATGGAGACAAGCTTATTTAAATGGCCAGATGCAAGCTGAGAGGAGGGCTGCACCAGGACTGATTTGAATGCAGTGACAAAAGAAGCAAAAGATTACCCTGATACACCCACTGCCTCATGCTGCTCGCCAGAGATTTACTAACAAGAAGACTTTGCAGCATTTTGCATATTGTCAAAAGATTAACAGGTGGTTCTCTTCTTGCTTCTCTGAGAATGACAAAGAAATTAAAAAGAGCTGATACTCTCTATGCTGCTGGCTGCTGACATGAATGGGTCTGTTACTGATCGAGGACTCTGCACAGCGTGTTGATTTTTTAATGATGCATGCAGTGGCTGTCCTCTGTGTGTTTAGGCCACACAGTGATACCGACAGACCTGTAGCCGGGAAAGAATTGGGAGAAAAAAGGTTTTAATACACTTTTAATCAGTTGCAGAGGAAGAGTTGGCTCTTCATTTTATACATGGCTGGAAGATGTTCAACTGAAGAGCAATCCTGGCCTCTACTCTAGCCAGAACGTTGGGCTCAGACTACATCCAGCTGGCAAATATCATAGAGGGTGTTGGCATGGACAGAATCAATAATTCAGGCGGGGGATTATGATTCGATCCTGGGCCACTTTGTTCACACAAACAAACAGACTGCTAATTCTGTCAATTAAGGCTGTCATAATATTAGATTTTTTTATATGAAGGCCAAAATAATTCACTTTGTCTACATCACTGCAATTTTTAATACAGGAAAAACTGTCATCTCTGAAATTTACCTTTAAATTTATTGCGTTTTCTTTCTATTTGGATAAATGAGTTCCACTAAAAAAAAATGAATGAAGGGATGTGGAGAGAGGGTGTGTAACCTTTCATGTACAAAAGTGTGAAAATAAAAATCGCACAATTATTTAAGTAATGCATGCACTAACATGAAATAAACACTTTAAAGTTTTAAATATCCTGGTTTAATATCAGTACGGATACATAGTGACACCTTTGCACTGAAATTTGTGCAGTATGTTCATCTAGGATGGAACTAATCCACATTACAAAAGCTAAAAAAAATAATCTATCTGGCCTGTCTGAACTCTCATTTTCAAGGTATACGATGGCTACAAATACAGTTTGGGAATAAAAAAATCATAGCACCTTCAAATGTAAAAAGACCAGACACACAAAACAGTTTTTAAACTTAGGAGGCTGAGAAACAGTTATTTAAATGATTACATTCCAGCATCAAGAAAACATGCACACACAGAGAAATTTAGTGAAACTTGCCACAAGTTATAGCAGTGCAAACAGGCGTGTTAGCGAGTGCTATTCAGTGACCTGGTCCCTGACTGGCTCCATTTTTTCCCCAGCATATTCCTTTTTTTCCACTCCACCTTTCCTTTCAACCAACAATTTAAGGGTGTGTGTGAGAGAGAAAGAGGGGCTGCTTGCTCTTGTGGCATCTATCTAGCACCTTTGGGTGCGCCATGGACAATGCGGCATCAGCGCTATTTTTAAGAGAGTTTCTGAGAGGTCCATCAATTCATTTATATTTGCCATACCATTGGTGCTTAAGTTGAATGTTAAGTTCACTGCAGGCTACAACAACAATTAGGCCACCTGAAAATGTCACGATGCTCCTCAATTGATTTAGCCCACCTACAGCTGCTGCTTCCTCTGTAAGCCTCTTTGCAACCCACCTCCACATCAGCTCCTGTTATGTAATGTGTCTGGTTTAATCATGTTTGATGTCATAGATGCTCTATGCTGTAATCAGAGGTTGTTGTTGTGGCTCTCATGTATGCGCATCAAGGAGACGTCTCAAAACAGAACCATACCTCTGCCATAAATTACTGCAGATGGAAATAACAAAGTTCTTTTGTGGTTCTGACTATAAGTGGCTACGACCCAGTTTATGCATATCAAACAGTCACAATGTGGAAATACCTCTTAGTTTATGTCTGTCCTGATCTGCAGTAATTAGAAAAGATTTTGAGACACATTTGTTATTCAAATGCCAGCTGAGTATGCAAAGCAGGCTTCAGTATGCCACTGCGTATTTTTCAAATAGAACAGAATCACTGCTCTGCTTTTATTTTATATTTGCTGATATGTCTTTTGGTGAAGTAGGACATGAACGGGAAGCTGTCTGCCAAGATAAACTTCCTGTTGAAATGGTTGAAATAAAATATACGTTTATCATTGTTATTGACGTCTTGCTGATTTGGTATATAGGTGTTTTTTCTTTAAAAAAAAAACCTTTCAAAAATGCTTTAAAAAAGTTTCAACAATAGCTATTGCCAATTGTGCTGTGCAGTTTTTCAAAAATAATTCCCAAGAGACATTGGAAATATGTGACTGAAGAAAAAGCAGAGAGATTTAAGAGGTCAGAAAATAACTGAAATGCATATCCACTGTCGTGCAATCAATGGTATGTGAATGGTTGCAGAACATCACAGAGAAAGAGGGGGAAAGTCAGGCTGGTGAGTTTGACTTTTTACACAGGAACAGATTAGTGCGCTATCATGCTGAACATCAGGTAAGTCAAGCAGAGCTCGATGCCTAGATTTTGTTGAACTCTTTGTCACCCTGTTGTCAGCTATGCCTGAGCACTGAGCATGTAACATCTGCAGCCCTGCGTGCTTAGCCTTGGAAACATTTGTCAAACTATGGGAAGCAAGAAGAATATATGATGTGTTTGCTTTGATAGTCAGTGGTTTGACTGATTTTGCTGTTTGAAGTTCCAAAAACTAAAGATATTTCACTGAATATATCTCGGGCATATTTTTTTTAATTGCACCCAGACATCTGTGGCAAGCAAAGCTGTTGAAGCTGGATGATGTCAGACAGTTTTGTGTTTACTCTCACTAGAGCCTGTGCACTTGGAAAGCTGAATGATATACTGCTGCTCAGGGGCATTTTCTGAGCTGGACAGCTATTGTGTTTTTCAGAGAGGCTTGTTTTTAATCCTTGCCGAACCCCTTTGCCCCGCATTCATGCATGCATAGTCCTTTTTTGTAATTTTATTTGTCAGACAATGTAATCAAATGAAAGGTAAGCACTCTCCAGCTAACAAGAGTAATTGTTAGTGGCCATTGTATTAAGCCATCGAACATGCTCTTGAACATGGAGCAGTTTTTTAGGTTGTTTGGGACATTTGGGTGATTTGCGTCATTCCCTTGTGTTTTTCAATGTACTCATTTCTTTCAAAAATATAAATAAGTGACCAAAGATTTGTTCAAACAAGATACTGTTTATCCTGTGTGTCTGAGAGGACAATAACCTCTCAGGATTTAGGTTACAATTGCATCTATTTAGTATTTTGAAATCAATATAAAAGGAACCAGACCCAAATATCTCAAGAGAGCCATCTGGCTCCAGACGCTTGAGTCTCAGCTGTTGTTTCACGTCTTACATCAAATGTGCAACAAAAGTGATAAAAGCTCCAGATTATTTCCTGGAACAGAGACCAGAGAACTTGGGGCTACAAACACATTTCAGGGGACCTTGATTGGTCTAAAGCCACAATGGACTGAAAAAGCTAAGTGGGAGCAGTAGTGCTTTACTCCAGCAGGCTATCATAACAGCACAATATAGGAGCCTTATTAGCCTCACACCTCGAAGCCCATTAGTTCCACTCCAGCTTCCACCAAATGGCCAACGTGATTTCCCTCTTCCCGAAATAAAGGCATCCAAGCAGACACATTGTACTTGACAAATCAGCACAAATAAAACAAGAGAGTTCCGTGAATTTATGTCCTCGGGGTATATCTTAAAAACCTAGTTGTGCTCTGACTTTGCATTTTTTTCTGAGTGTAACAAGCAGTGAACGTTCATTATCGAGAGAGTCTCGTTTTGCCTTCTGCTGTGGGGCATTTGGTGTTTTTATATCTAAAAATATGCAGATATGATTTGAATGAAAACTGAAAACTGTGCAGCTGGGCTTCTCAAAGAGAAGCAAGTTTGTTGCAAAGGTCATCTTAAGGAAATTTAATCACTAAAGTTTTTATTTTCATCTATTGATGAAGCTGTCTAAATTTTAGATATTATCTGGGTCTCCAGCCGTACTCTCAGTTTGAGACGTCATTTTCATATTCACCTCATAACTTCACAAATATGTGATGGCTGGAATGTGTCGTGTTGCAACATCGAAAAGGGTTCAAAAGCCAGGTTTAGGAATCTTTTTTTTCCTGTAGTAAATCCCTCTTGACACGTCCTCACTCCCCCTCCTGCAGGACTCAACTCAGTTTGGTTAATCAGTGTTCATAGTTGCTGCTAAGTTGCAAAGTGGTGCAGGCTGGCCAAAGAGTGAGGGAGTAAGTGAGAGATAGCACGTGAAAGAGGGAAACCCCTGGAAAACCGTCACACATGGTGTAATGTATTAGCCACAAGGAAGAGCAGGTTCTCAGCCTCTCTGCTGTACCGGGACACGTGTTGAAACGTCATGCACTTGTGAGCTCTGTCTGGTAAGGACTAAACTGCTTACAGTACAGATGTTTGGCAAAGCAGAGTGTTAAAGTTAAAGTTTCAGCTTTACATGAAGACGTGGTTGGCATTCTTTACACTCAGTTTTCTAATGACCTGTAAGGGATGCAGGAATTTTTGAATGGATGCCATTGTTGCGAGTGCCTTACCAAATCAGAACATGGAGCCTAACAGTCATAGAAACAGGATTAAGACTACAACAAGTCTGATGGTGTTGGAGGCAGCGCTGTGATCTGAGTTGGACCAGTCATGACCTGATGCCAGACCAGACAAGAGTAGCTCTGATCTCTCAGGCGCCCGTGGTAATCGGTCAGGTTGTACTACAGCTAATGCTAATTGTATCCAGTTGTTATTACACTGAGCAGTCCATTAAGAAAGGCCTTGGTGTAGATTTGATCAAGACTGCTAGCATGGACATTTAGATTGTGACTGGAACATCCAAGCAGCTGTTTACTCCACATTTTAGAAGCTTGATGACATTTTCAGTCAAAACAGAGACTGAAAAAGTTGTGAATTAAGCTTTCCCAACCAAGTACATTTAATCCTTGCCATCTGTCATGACACATTGTGCTCTTATCTGCTGAAAAAAAAAAAAAACTACCTCCCCGGTAAACAAAAGAAATTCCTAACACAACATCACAAACTCGTCCTCCTACCCCTGCAGGACTGGAACAGAATGGAATTTGAAACGTTTTAGCCAAAAATGTTTCCATGGTCAAGGTGTTTTTTGCAGAAACGTTTCAGATTTCGTTCCGTTCTCCGGCTTCAGTCAAATCTGTTGGGAGTATTGTGGCAGTCGACACGAAGGTGAGTGACCTCTGGCACACACTGACAAATACTCAACCAAACATTTACTGGCTTTAACACGAAGGTGGACAGCTGCCAACAGAGTCACTGACTGCATGCAGCTGTCTCGCTAAAGGGACAAGTAGTATTTCCTGGAGCTTTTTTGGCCTGATAATGTTTTGGTCTCTCTTGTATAGCTGTAGACCTTGTGGACTATGGCCATAATTCAACAAATAAGCAGCATTGGCATGGGACTGATGAGGTTCACAGTGAATATCCTTCCCTCTCTACACTTATTGCCTGTTTAGGATGCAAGTTAAAAAGACATAAGACTTCTCTCTTTATTTTCTTATACTTTCTCATTTGCATACCTTCTAAATTTGGTGTAACTGTGGTGTGAACAATATGGCCCAGCCTTTTCCTGTTTTGGTTCTCTTGTTTCGCACAGCCAAGCTGTGCTGCATTAACAAGAATGTGTTTGCAATGAGCTTTGATGGCTTGTGTGTCTCTGTTTCATCCAGGCAGCGTGGCCAGTGTAGATAAGCCCCTTTATGAGGTGAAAACCCTTCCCAGCCCTGCAGTATCCCCTCCCAGCACCCACAGCAGGAATAAGGGATGTCACAGCTGATCCTCTTTTTGGCAGTACTCATTGTCTCCTGCAGCATCCAGGTGGGTTCCAAGAGCATACTCAAAAGCATGCACCTGCTATTGCCTCTGAGCAAGTTGCCTGTGAACTTCGATTAGTCAGTGACCTTCACAGTAAGGGCCTGTTTCTTTAGCTCTGCCTTCTGAAACAAGCCAGAGAGTCAGTGAAGACTAAACATTTTGTACAGTAGCACATCCAGTATTGGAGTGTGACAAGGTATTATTTTGATTTATTATATCCCCAGTATAAAGACCGGTTGTTTACAGCTACCGTATTTATAAAGTGAACTGAAACAATTGAAGTGAGTTGGCCAAATGCTTTGCATTTGAGGTTCACTTTCTTAACATACTTCTTATCCACCTGGTGGAAAAACATCCATTAGTCCCCAGAAAACAAACCTTCCAAATATTTTTTTCTTGAATTGTCCTCTATGTTCTTCACATCTCCTTAGGTTTCTTCCGTTGCTACCCTGGATAAGCTGATGGAGAGCTGGAACTTTTACACGGATGAGTGTAAACACAACAACAGCAGAGATCCACCAAGTACTGGTGAGCTGTACTGTACCAAGTACTGTATTAGACCTGTCTGTTTTAAGTTTAGGCCATTCAGCACTGTTATAAAAATCAAATCTGCACCATTTTCCAAAAGTTTCCAAGTGTGGACCATTCACTGGGGATGTCAACCAGTTTTTTTCCACTCTGATGCGGTGACAAGTACACGATATATTCCAATTAGGGCTGCAACTATCAATCATTTAATAATAGTGCATTCTATTGATTATTAAATCAATTAATCAAGTAATCAGATAAGAAATACTTTTGTTTTATTAACAGTTCACCTGAATATTTAAAGTTCTGTAGATTTACTGCAGATTTTTTTGCTGTGTGAAACAAACAGCTGTTTGTCTTCTGCTGTGGGGCACTTAAAACCTTTCCCAGTAAAGGTTCTAATGGTGGTTACAGGAAAAAGCGCTGCTCCTTTGGACACTGGAAAAACATTTCATTTCACACTCACTTGTATAGAGAGCAGTGGAGGTGTGGAAAAAATGTGTCAGCAACGATACTCGATGTTAAAAGGTCGTTTTTCCAAATGATGAAAATCTGTCGCAGCAACGGAGAACTTTAGTGCTGCTAATGTGCGTGAAACGCTCTGCTTACATGGATGTCAAGTGACCTGCAGAGTTTAAACAAAGCATTGAAGCAACAAATTTCTGTTGAGAATTTTTTATGATCAAATTATTCAAGTTACTCGGGCAATCGTTGCAGCCCTAATCCCAATATATTACAATTCTCCTGTCTGTTTTCCAAAAAAAACCCCTAAAGTTGCTTATTTTGGCTGCTACTGCTGATTGGTCACTAATGCAACACAAGTAAGCTGTAAGCTTATAAGCTATAAGCTACACTGTCATATTATTCTTGTGTACAGCTATAAACTTGCTGGTAAACAGTTTCTGGGTTCATCCATTCTGGGAAAAAATTTCTGGCTCTCTGTTAGCTCTGTTTTTGGTCTCCACCAGCTCTTTGGGAAAATATGTACTCACTGGTCAGTTTATTAGGTACAACTCTTCAACTGGCTGTTAACACAAATATCTAATTCAAACCAAGCATCACAATGGAGAAGTGACTGTGAATGTGCTATGGTTGTTGGAGCCAGATGGTCTGAGTGTTTCAGAAGCTGCTGAGCTACTGGGATTTTCACATACAACCATCTCTAGAGTTTACAGAGATATCTTTGAATGAGAAAATAGTGAGTGGCAGTTCTCTGGGTGAAAATGCCGAAATCAAGGCCACAATTTGCTTTGGCTCACCAAAATTGGACAATTGAACACAAGTCTTAATTTCTGCTGCAATGTTCAGATGGTAGGTTCAGAATCTGGCATAAACAAAATGAAAGGATGGAGGCATCCTGCTTTGTATCAACTGTTCAGGATGCTGGTGGTGGTACAATTGTATGGAGGATATATTCCTGGCACACTTTGGGCCACTTTGTATCAATTGAGCATCATTTAAATGCACAACCTACCTGAGAACTGTAAGGAAGGTGTACCTAAGAAAGTGGCCAATCTATGTCTCTTGGGTTTCTTGTGAGAGAGGACATTTCCTCTCTTCATACTCAGACCGCTGCATAACCCCTCTGCTTGCAGATGCTCACAGTCATACAATTGCTGAACCACACTCACTTCGTCCTCATGCTTAGTGAAAAGCAGCTCCCATCTGCTCGTTCAACAAAATTTTTGACTACACCGCGAACGCTGCCCTTCAGTTGCATTATAGCCTGTTATCATGTTTTATGCTCGCTGGTTAGTGCAGCAGATTGCTCCAACTTTCAAAAAGGCTACTTCCCACACTGCATGCAAAATCATACCACTTTGGAGCACTTGCATATCTTTCCTGTCACCCTCCATTAGCGTAAGAGCAGCTTGGCCTATACATCAGTTCACGAGCATCCATCTGTCCGTACAGTTAGTGTTGTTTATGTCCTGTGTTTCGAAACACGATTAAAGATGCGATATAAGTGGGAGGTCAAAGCTCTGAAGCCAAGATAAAGGACCCTGATGTTTTCAAATCCCATGAAGGCTACTGGCAGCCATCATTCCAAATACTGTGATCTGTAACTTTTAGACTATCAGAGATCAGTGTGTAGAGGCAGTGAGCATATATATTGTGACTATTTTGTTTTTGTGTGTTTTTTTTTTAACACAGGTCTTGTGTGCAACAGGACTTTTGACAATTATGCCTGTTGGCCCGATGGACTCCCTAACACCACTGTTAGTGTGCCATGTCCGTGGTATTTACCCTGGCACCATAAAGGTAAGAGACATGTGAGTTTATAATTGTATTCATGCCAGGTCACTTAAAATACTCTGCAGAGAAGGTCAGCTGCCTATGCTGACTGGACTTTCCAGTAAATCACAAAGGCCTGTATGTGTGTGTGTGCGTGTGTGTGTGTGTAGTTCAGCATGGCTTGGTGTATCAGGAATGTGATGCGAATGGCCAGTGGGTGACTACAAAGAATACCAGCGAGTGTGATTCTCATGAGGTAGATTCGGTAAGAATTGATTGTTTATATTCTTCTTGCTGGAAGGCATTAGATGTAGTTAAGAAAAACATAATAACATATGTGTTGTGTAGTTTTACTATAAATTAAAAAATATAGCTAACAAACATATGCTCTGATTTGCAGCAGTACTATGGCCATATTCGGATCATGTACACTGTGGGTTATTCCTTATCTCTGGTGGCTTTGGTTTTGGCTCTTGGCATCCTCATATTCTTTAGGTAATAATAATTTACAGTTGAAATCTATATTTTAAGAGAACAAATCCAACTGAATTATTACCACACAGATTACCTCGTGGATGATTCTTGCCTCTCTTTGGTCAGGAAACTACACTGCATGAGGAACAACATCCACATGAATCTTTTTGCCTCCTTCATCCTGCGAGCCTTGTCTATCCTTATCAAAGATGCTCTGTTGGAGGCCAGCCACACAGTACAGGGCCTGAGCAGAGACCAGGAGCAGGGATTCCCCCGTGCATCTATAACTCCAGTGGAGATGTTGGCCAGCAGCGAGGTCAGTGTTAGCCTTCAGTGAAACAATACAACTACAGTATCCTGGACAATGTTTGATCAACAAGGGAGTTTACTCGGATTACTTAAGGTGCAAAGGAGACAAATTTTGTTTAAAGAATTTCTATACACACTCACTGACCACTTTATTAGGTACACCTTGTTAGTACCAGGCTAGACCCTTCTGCAGAACCTTCTTAATTTTTTGTGGCATAGATTCAACAAGATGCTGGAAACATTCCTCAGTGATGCTGGTCCATACTGACATGAGGCTGCAGCATTTAAACAATGCTCAGTTGATACTAAGAGACCCAAAATTTTCCAAGAAAATATAACTAACACCATTACACCACCGCTGTGAGCCGCTGATTCAAAACAGGATGGCTCCAAGCTTTCCTGTTGTTTACACCAAATTCTGACCCTGCCATCAAAAAAATCGCAACTCAGACCAGATATTTTTTCCAGTCTTCTGTTGTTGATGGGTCTGTGTGAATTGTAGCCTCAGTTTCCTGTTCTTAGATGATGGGAGTGGCACGTGGTGTGTTTTTCCGCTGTAGTCTGTTTCAAGATTCAATGTGTTGTGTATTCAGAGATGCTCTTCTGCGTACCTTGGTTGTAAGAAGTAGTTATTTGAGTAATTGTTGCTTTTCTATCAGCTCGGAGCAGCTGGACGAGATTACATGAAATACTTGTGTAAACACGTATTTGGACAGGCGTGCCTATTAAAGTGGCCAATGAGTGTATATTCTAACTCAGAAAACGTTTTTGCTAATGAAAGTGATTTTATACATCGTATACATGTATATTCAGTTGTTTGTAATGGTAAAAGAGTTGAGCAAAAGTGTTTACAAACATGTTTAATGATTTACTTATGTTAGTTATTAATCATGGGGGAGTTCCAACAACACAGTACTATGCTTTGAGGTATGGAGAGGCTGCTGTCATCAACCCTCACAGCTTTAACCTGCTGGATATTTATGAATCTTAGAAACAGAAACCTAGAAACAATAAACTGTTATATTTCAGGATTTTAATTGACAATCTCAGCAATCTGAGATTCATACTTAAAGGGAGGACCACACATGTTTGGGTTGTGCTGCGTGTCACAGCTGGCTGAGATTTGGTTTAAAGTTGCTGCTGTTGTAAAATCTGATGGCTGCAGGCACAAAGCGCAAATCTCGGTGGCAGAACGAGCTCCCATCTGCTGCAGCCCTGGTGTCACCGTTCACATCAGCTATGCATTGTGTCACTCTCCTTGAAAGTTTAAAATTTGTACCATTAACTTTGTCTTGCAGACAACGGTAAGCTGTCGCATTGCTGTGGTCATGATGCAATATAGTATAATGGCTAACAGCTACTGGCTGCTGGTGGAAGGCATGTACCTCCAGAACCTCCTGGTCATCACTGTGTTTACAGAGAGGAACTACTTCAAAATTTACCTGTGCATCGGGTGGGGTGAGCTGGCCTGTTGTGTATCTGTGATGTCATAGGTCAGGGGATGCAAGTTAATTATGTGCTATATGATACTTTCTGCATTGTGCCAAATGAAGTCAGAGCAGATAAATGCAAAACATAACACGGCTTTGCTAATTGGCTGTTTTGCATTTGGACAACAATCGTTTTTTTTTTGTTTTTGTTTTTTTCCACAGGTACCCCATTAATATTCCTCGTGCCATGGGTGGCAGCTAAATACCTGTATGAAAATAAACTGTAAGTTCCTTCTCTTTTCCACTATCTCATACTCCAGGTGATATAACAAGTGTGAAAATCTGCCAAATGGTTTAAATTTTAACTTGTAGCTTTTATATCAATATGTCAGAAAAAGTTGGCAGACAGTGTTTCTTCAATAATTGTGATGCTTGTGGTTAATTTAACATGCAATTACTGCATGAAGAATTGTCTGCAATTAACCTTTTCAAACAGGCATGTTTGAGCTCCTGCTGGATGCCAGTTTGGTTTTAGCAGCTGTGTTTACACATTTTTAATATATTAACACTCAAAAGCACCCATGCAGAGAAAGGAGCTTTCTTCTTTAGCAGTAGTTACAAATGCAGTTTAACTGCATTTTTTACAGTGTGAGCTGTGTCCATGTGCATTCTAGTAAAGCAGAAATATCTCACTGTTATTTAATTCAGCGCTTTCTTTTTTCAGTTGCTGGGGGCAGAATATAGACATGAATTACTGGTGGATCATCCGCTCTCCAATACTGCTCGCTGTTGTGGTAATTTCCTCCTCCTTTCCTTTATGTTTCTTCATAGCATATTGTTATGCTATTTCCTGAAAATGTTTTCGTACATTTTTATTATTGCTGCACATAAGTTGTGGTGGCAAAAACCCCCCCCAGCTTCACCTTAAAATGCTACATTTGTAAATGTCAATCTTGCATTTCCAGCTATTTTTATCACCCCCACTCATGCACAGTACAATATTAAATGCAACTCATTTATTCATGAAGTATTAAAGGCAAGATGTTCTTCAGACCCCATATCTGTGAAGCATGTCAGGAGTCAAAGATTCCTGGATTAAATAAAACTGATATTTGCACTGTAATCAGCTCTACACTCTCTATCCATCCGGTGACCGGGCCTTTTATTTAAGGTGTGTTCTGCAAAGGTCACTTCTAAGCATTTACACAAGTACAATTTGTCATGGCTCTTAAGTGAAGCCAGACATCCTGGCACTTTCCATGCATTTATCGTCCAGCTAAGTGACCTGTATCCCACAGGAATTCCTGTGTTTGAGTTGCTGTAGGAATAGGAGGGCTGGTCCCTATTTCACTATTTCCCTCTTTATCTTGATCCCACCATTCTGACGCTGCACGGCAGAGTAGAAAACTACACTGTAGTATTCATTTAGATTGTATATGTGTGTGTGTACTCTACATGTGACAGATTTATTCAAGTCTGTGCAAAAATAGAAATGCTGATATACATATGCAGATAAACATGTAGATAGTTTAATGTGCAGTTTCAGTCAGTCATGCATCTGCTATATACACTCACCAGCCACTTTGCTAGGTACAACTTCAAATG
>VUQJ01002643.1:12017-24209 GCA_015108635.1 Andinoacara biseriatus | reverse complement strand
CCCCTTCTGCTTCAACGTGCAGCATGTTGTGCATTCAGAGATGCTCCTCTTGGTATCTTGGTTGTAACAAGTGGTTATTTGAGTTACTGTTGCCCTCCTGCTATGTGACTGGCTAATTAAATATTACATTAACAACCAGTTGAACAGATGTACCTAACAAAGTGGCTGCTGGCTGTACATCCTTTTCTCATTTTTTTCTCGCTCAGTGTCATTTTTTTTCTTGAGTATCTTTTGTGTGAGAAGAAAGAAGTGAAGATCTACAGTGAAAATTACAAAATATCTTGTTGGCTTTGCATTTGAATCAGTTGGTGGAAACTATTATACAGTTGAGACTTATGTAGGCTTTTCTGTCTGTCTATCTAAGTAGCGATTGATCACTGCAAACTCTAGAGTCATCAATTATTACTGTGCTCCCAGAAAAGGGATTCTATTTATCACCCACATTGAGTGACCAATTTATGGGCTTTTGCAGTGTCACAACAGCACTGCAGAAAAAACAAAAACAAACAAAAAAAACAACCCTGAAATAATATGTAAAACATCACTTTGTTTTGATTAGCAGCCTCATAATTGGAATGGATGGCACTTTCTATACCCACAATTGACCAAAGCACAAGTTGTTTAGTGATATTACAGCTGCTATGCTTCAAAACAAATGGAGCCCAAATAATTACAGTTACAAAAGAAGGAACATTGTTTACTCACTGACTGGTTTTAACCAAACTTCAGCCTTATTCTTACCCAAGCCAAGAGCGGAAATGAGCCCCCAAAAAGATCACGTTCAGTAACTACATTCTGCAAGTGTTTGTCACGTCATTTAGATCCCAGGATATGAACAAGTGGCACGGGGCTGATACAAAATCGTAGCTGATCCATGCAAAAACCTTTTCCTCATGTTTCAAGTCTGGCAGGCTGCTCGGCCAAAGTGTCATCATTTACTCAGTTTCATAGGACGTAGGAGTGAGGAGAGAGACCGGATTCATTGGTTTGATTAATGCATGAGCATCATCACTCAGGTTGTTAGTGCTCATTAGCTGTGTTTGAGAGCTTGCGTTATCATCTCTCTCAAGCAGAGCAGCCTCCCATGGGTACACATGGTCTGGGAAGCAACCTGTTCATGTAATATGAAGATGACTCTCTCAGCTTACACACACACACATACACACACACACACAGTCTGACACTTCACAAATGGCCTCATCTCAGAGATATCCCTCACCAGCGCCTGATGATCTGTCAACACCCCTACAACCCTCCTAAATTAAATAAATGTGCAATCAGATTGTAGCCACCAAACACACACTAGGCTCAATACAGTAAATCCCATATCTGAGACAGTGTGGGGGTTTACAGCAGAAGCTCTGAAGCAGAGTGACATGGCTTTGGGTAAATTTTACTGGTCTGGATGAAAGTTTAATAACTACAAGCTTCTTTTAAATCGAAAAAAGATTAATGTTGCTAGGAGAAATTATGCTAAATAAAATTACAGGTTAACAAGCAAACAAAAAAACAAACATGTGGTGTTTTTTTTTTGTTTGTTTGCAGTGTTTATGCCATCTTCTGTCCATCTTAAGTAACACTGCCAGAAGATGAATATACATATATCCAAAGTACTAAATGGGTCCCTCAAAGCTGAAATCAATCAGTACACATCACAGAAAGTTCATTCTTAATTTAAGATGTCAGGTCAGCTTAATAGTGCAAAACACTGTTTTTCAGCTTCTCTAGGTTTTCATCATTTCCAGAGGAGATTAGAATATGAAAAGACTCCCGGACTACTTATAGTAATTTGCTCAAATCAGGATGTAACTGCTAAATTAATAGCCTTAAAAAAAAATCCTGCATTGACAGAAAAACAGTTTTATGCACTATAAATAGTTCCTGCAATTACTTTCATCCTGCCTTTATAAAAGAAACTGATTCACTTTTATATAGTTTGAAATCCACTTCAAATTTACCTTCTTTTTTTTTTTAACCTGCAAGTTATAAATAACTTGATAACTTTGGGTAGTAAGCTTGTGACTATCACACATGTACATCTTAAAGCTGAGGGAATGTGAGGTCTGGTTTTTTTTAGCCACTTTGATTAAAACTGATGGACTCCATACTGAGGGGAAATAAATTGAGATACTGTAGCTGCGGAACCAGAGGGTTAATTTGTGATAGCCAGAGAAGCTCCTTTTGGCAAGGACCGACCTGTATCACCGAGTGGAGACAATGGTATTAGACAAACACCCTAAGGCCTTTTTCTGACCATCGAAAAGGCAATGTGGAAAACGTGTGCAGACAGCTGAAAAATTCCGAATTGCCCAAGAAAAGAATGTGTTGTTTTAAGTTGCTGCTCAAAAGTTTGTCCACAATTCAAACTGACAACTGGAAGTTCACTCAGAGAGCGCCAACCAGCACCAGTGCCCTATCTTGCAATGTTGGAGTGAAAAAAAAGAAAGAAGCCTGAAACAACTCATGATCTGGATCAGCACCAAGATTCAGTGGGTTCATCCTTTGCTAATACGTCTTCTCTCCGGTAAGTTTCATAAAAAAAAATTAGCCCTGTAATTTTTTTACATAATCCTGCTGACAATGAAAACACAACCTACTCGCCGGAAGTAATGATGCTTCCCGAAGCTGCAGGGGAACACGGACTGTGGTGTGCAGTCACTTTGCATAGTTCTGCTTCAAATGAATTTGTTCTTGTTTCTTAGTCATTCCACTTCACAGCCGCTGTGTTTTATCTGAGTCAAAGTGGAAGCTCAGTCAACAACAAGGAGACGGATTTGTCCATTCTGAGTCTCAGTGGAGGCTGCAAGGTGAGGTCAGGAAGTAACGTTGCATGAGGATTAAAAAAGAAATATGTTTCACGGTGTGGGGATTTCATCTTATACTTATTTTTAATCTATTAAAGCTATGAGGTTTAATTTTTAATTTTCTTTTTTAAGGTACTCTCAGTGTTTTTGTGTGGGCAAAACACTCCATAAAACACTAGGAAAGAAAAACAAACAGTTTTTCATCACATTTCAGTAACACGGATTTTTAGGCAGTTTGTACTGCATGCTTAAATTTGAATTACAAAACCTTGCTGCAAGGACATTGGTAATTATGGTGTGTGGCAAACCTCCTAAAGAGTTTGGGAAACCACACTAATGCTGTTGTATTTCATGCTTTTACTGGGAGATGACAGCAGTCATTACAGGCTGGGCAACTGAACAGAGTTTCCCAGACAGCCATGTGCTGCCTCACCTCAGGGAAAGCCAGTGCAACTGTTGAAACTCACAGACAACTCAGTGTTTTCAGGAATGGTGTTCACTTCCCTTTAGGCCCTAATTAAAGCTTTACTTTTACAATTATCACACTCTCTTAGGGCACACTTGCCCTGACCAAGTAGCTCTTACAATGGCACTCAGCTGAGCCCCTGTAACGTAACATGCAGTCATGTTTGTGTGAAGGTGATGACTAAGCAGCATCACCCTGGCTCAAATGGATTTTCCTGACTTCTGAAATCAATAAGCTTTGCGACCAGAAGTGGACAGCTTGACATCGGTGTGACCTTCTAAATGGGCCTCTCCGACTGGACTATGTGTTTTTTATTCCGCCTCTCGCCTGAAGGACCCCACGTAACGTCCTGCTCAAGGGTTCATGACCCCTTTGATGGCCGTGCTAAAAAGTTAGCACGGACTGGCCATTTCAGTACTGCCTTGTATTTTGCAAGACTGTTGAGTGAGACTCTACATTAGCACCACGCTCCTCTGGTACCTGCTGCAGCTTCACATTGTAGAAAGAGGTCCAATGAACTGAAGCTGCCAGGAGATTAAAGTTGTTTTCCCAGCTCTCTGCGCATTCTTTAACTTAGCAGCCTGGTGAGTGAATACTGATGCACAATGTAAATCTGCACCCCCCCCCCCGGGGGAGATGTAAACAAACATACACGCAAATTAATGATTACCCGCTGGAGTTGAATAGTCTGCTTATCTAAAAATCAGTTGTTTTTGAGTAAAAAAGGAAAAGCAAGTGTATTGAATTCATGTCTGCTCATTAATCCTCCCCGCTTGTGCCAGGACCCATGAGTGCACTAAATCCCCACTGCCAGTGGCTCCAGCAGCCAAGAGGAGTTCAGCAGAGTGACAACCTGAGTGTTACAGTCTACAGAGAGGTCATTTGCTTTGTTTCATTAGCCAAACAGGATTTGGCTAATGAAACAAAGTTCTTCTCACAGATGAGTTGATGCACAAACAGTAATGGAAGTACTAAACCAGAAACACTGCAGCATTAAATAAACAGCAAATAATTTCAGTGTGGGGGGAAAAAAGGAAAAGGAAAACAGAAAAACCACACCACAATACTCCAAAAGTCAAAACTGTCTCGACTCCTCATTAAGTTGAGTGAAATATCTTTGGCGTCTCATGCTGCAGTTGCTTTTCAGAGAATGAATGTTTATTTCACATTTACATGTTGTATTACTTTCTTTAAAGCAGGGGGGAAAAAAAAGATATTCTTGCTGGACCAGACGTGTTGAAATCCCACAAAGAGAGCCACGAGGTCTTCTTCTTTGAAAATGGAAAAACAATTTATCTCTAAGCCATTTATTATCTCTGTGAAGCCCATCAAGTAAAAGACCCCGATTACAAAACAAGCTATATCCCCCCTCACCACGAAACCACATCCCCTGACTACAGACTCCTGTCTCGGTGTTCAGCCTCTCTCTGGTTGGCATCTGCTGTCTGCCTGCAAGCCCTCGTAATCTGAGCAAGAAAGATTAGGCTACTCACCTGAGACATCCACTGATTTATCCCACAGCCCACCTGCAGATGCAGCTGGATACATAGACACTTCACTCGCTAGGCTATCAACTCCACCTACCCAGTGTTATCCACCAGTATGAGCGCTCGTGCCAAGGATTCCTCCTCTGCAGTGATCTACAATATGCCATTATTGTGGTAATAACATGCCTGCCATCTGTCCTGGCGAAAAAAAATGAACTGCTGTATCGAGCCTCTACAGCTTAGTACTTTAATATCTGAGGCTCTTGTCTTTTCAGCTTTGTCTAAGCCTGTAAAAAGCCACATAGGTCCCATAGTTTATCATGTACCAGACACCAAAATTTTAATGCTTCAGGAAAGATGAATTAGTGTCTGGCTAATATTTTTTATGGTAGCACATGATTAAAAGCATCCAACATATTTATTATCAACCTTGTGCTGTGAATGGTGTCATATCAGCTGCTCCTAGCTGCAATTATTTATTTATTTTTTTACCTTATTTATGTGTCTTTGTCACGCTGCACCTCACAGGTTCATTGTGAGTGCTGCTGAAGGTCAGCAAGCCACTTTGTAGCAAATCATTCTCACTAACAGTCAAAAACCCGGCTAGTTTTTCATCTTTGTGTGGTTTAGAAATAATTAATTCAGAAAAGAGCTTTATTGTCATCCAGCAAGATCACGCTCACTTTTTTCGATGGTTGCCTGCATTATCCCAGAGATTAAATGTTGTTGTAACTCTTAAGACAGCTGCACTGATCGTGCTATTGTAGCTGAGGGAATTTAGACCAGTTTTAACCTTCAGCGGCGCTTCAGTGTTTGTTTGTATTTGGGAACTGAAGGCCGGACCCAGGATTAAGTCAGACTTAACAAGATACAGTCAGACCTAACAAGCGGCTTTTTTTTAAACCGCACAACCTTGAGAAAGATGGATGGGCCAGAAGCAAACCAGACATGACTACATGAGTCACTGCAGTGGTTTTGGGATCATCAAATTGGAGTAGGATATACTGTTGTGGCCAATTCTAGAGAAACTGGAAGGATTAGTTGTGTGTATCTTTTCACTATTGTGTGTGTTTTTCTGTTAGATCTAATGAATTTTGCTATTGAAGCCACATTTTTAAACAGGAGTGAGAATCTAATACAGAAGTATTACCCTGTATTTAAGGCTAGTGGCTCTTTGAACTGAATGTCTGTGCACACTAAGAATGATGGTAAATTGTAACATTTTTCTCCATCTTAATCAACATTGTTCCATTAACAAACATGGGACAAATGCTGACCTGATGGTTGTACTTTGTCTGCATGCACTCTACCAAAGGTCAGACTCCAGCATTTAGAACTAGTATCATATAATATGGACCTCATGATGGCAGCATGAAGAGTCAGGATCAACAAAAACACTGGATTTTCCATACACAGGGTACAAGACATACACAGGGATGCCTTTATGTCTCTGTAAGATGCACAACACAAGCAGGATCCTGGAGTGAAGCAAAGTCAGCCTGCGCACAGTCAAGCAACCAAAGCATGTCTGACTGGGGGAGAGAAAACTGGATTTTGTCTGCTGAAGGGAAGTAGCGGTTTTCGCCCTGTGAGTAAAAGGGACGTCACGTCTCCACTTACATAAGGACCTGGTTTATTACAACATCCCTTCTTACCACACATTCATTTCTTTCCTTGGCATGGCTCTCACAGGAGCCCGTAGATTTACACAGAAGATGTGACAGCTTTGGGAGGACTTCATCTGTCAACATGCAATGGGCAGGCACCTTGGCAGTGAAAAAGCAAGGCACACTACATCTCTGCTGACAGATTCTCATTTGTTGCTTCACACCATACCATTATACCATAATACATCAGCAAACACAACATTTACTGAAACATGAAGCACAACAGCAAGCCTCGGGATTTTCAAGAACATTTTCGGAACAGACACCACGTCTCCTCATTTCAACAATGCATCACATTTTTCTTGACGGACTCACCAATAAACCAAATGCCAGAAGAATGCACTTACATGCAGAGCTGTTTTTTTTTTTTTTGTGCTTAGTCTAATCGTACACACTGGAGCCTTTGAAAGCCAACCAGGCCCAATGGCCAACATGTTCTCTAATGGGACACAGGACTGTTATCATTTGTAACAATTGTCCTTCTGTCCTCCAAACAAAAGCCTGTTCTGTGCTTAATTTTCAATAAACAGTCAGTTGGCTCAGTTGGTTAGAACGCAATGCCACGAAGGCTGCGATCATGAGATTGATAAGTGTTTGGGCTATTAATTGTTTTTTTGCTACATCCTGAATACAGTACGTCCTCGACATCAGTTTGGGCATGGTTTTGTCCTCAGTTCCTGTCTCACTTGTCTCTCTTTTCACAGCATCGGGCGTGTTGTTATGTTCAAGGGCTTTATGGCAGTGAGGGCAATGGTTTCATTGTGATGCTTCTTATTGTACAGCAGATAATGTTTTGTATTGGTTCATATTTTGTAAATTGCTTGTTCGTTAAATATTAAAATTTTAAAAAAAACATGCTAAGGAACAAAGCTGTTTTGTGGCTAGTGTCACTGCTGGTATAGCATGAGACAGTACCTGCAGACCATTCAGGTTGCACAGGAAGTCTAGCTCCTCCAGGATGGCACACCCACGCATGCCCTTGCAAGAAGCTTTGAGAGCGAAGTGAAAGACTCTGGAGATGCTGTGGGATCACTGGGGCAAATACCAGTTGCACTGGACCTGTCCTGGGCTGTTGAGCACAAGCCCCACTGCAGGATGCTGGGATCTCATCCACCCTCATGGAGTCTGTTTTTGTCAGTTTGGTTGGAAACATACACTAGTAGCCAGATGGAGGTCACATTTCAGGCCTCGGGCAATGCATCTACTGTTTCTCCTTGCACAAAGGAGCAGATACCGGTCCTGCTGGTGGGTTCATGCTCTTCTCTTGGTCTGTCTAGCTTTGATTTCTCCTTTATACTCTCCATACCTTTGCACCTGTGCAACCGGAATGGGCTGCACACCATCTCATGCTCCTAGCAGTAACAAGAACATTAGCAAAAAGAAAACTAGAGAAAAAAAATCACTTTCATTCATATTAATCTTTCTTGTTTTTATTCTGGGTCTCAAAATCTTGCATTTTTAAAAAAATATATATTTGTTGGCTTTTGTTAGTTAACAGTGAAGAGAGACATGAAGACATGTAGGAAAGGCATGTGGTATACATGATCCACTGCTCATCCGCTGAGCCACCCTGGTACCCAATTCTTGCAGTTTTTTAATGACAGCAAGCACAATGTTGTAAATAAAGCATTTCAATGAAAACTGTATTTTGCATCTGCAGCACATTTTGTCAAGACAAATGCCACATGCCCAAACCACCTCAACTTTAACTCCTTCTTATGGGGAGTCCCTCTGCACTCTTCACCCTATCTCAAAGGAAGAGGCCAACCACCCTTCAGAGGAAACTAATTTCTGCCGCTTATATCGGTCACTACCCAAAGCTTGTGACCACAGGATAGGGACGTAGATTGACTGCTAAATCGAGAGCTTTGCTTTTATGCTTAGCTTTCTCTTTCCCACGGCAGACTGGTGCAGCATCCTCATCACTGCAGCCACAGCTCCAATCCATCTGTCAATCTCCCCTCACTCATGTACAATACCCTGAGATACTTAAACTCCTCAAGTTGGGGCAGCAACTCATCTCTGACCCAGAGTGGGCACTCCACCCTTTTCTGGCTGAGGACCATGACCTCAGAGTTGGAGGTACTACTTGGCTGTGAATTTAGGGGGAAAAAAATGTAAAACCAGGATTAAAACCACATTGTTCTTCTTTGATCTGGGGTTTGAGAAATGGATAAATTCAGCATTTATCTGGATGGGCGTTTTTAGGCAGTGGACAACAAAAGTCCTCTCTCTTTTCTTATGAAAAGCTCAAGAGAATAATAGCTGTCTCTTATACTGCAACATATACTCAGGCTACTTGCTACGTCTGTTTGCAGTTCAGCATTTGGTAACATTAAGTTTCTCAGAGCTTTTTTCTCCACTGATCAGCCTACAGCTTTGTTATAGGCCAGAAAACCCTGAGATGGCCACATGTAAGAAGGCTCAGAGTTCAGCAGAGATGACTGCAGACTCGACTGGTCCTTTTCAGGGTGTGTCACCAAGCACCAGCCTTTTACATTTTTTCATGTAAAAATATTAATTATGAAAAGCCCTTTATACATTCAGATCCCCCCCCCACACACACACTCCTACAACAGGTGAGAACATGTCAGGCTACATTTTCACTATTTTCTCATTCAGTCACATTTCATCAGGGCACGCTCATCTATTGGGCTAAAAATATACCGGCTGCTCATACTGCTCGCAAAAACAAAACACTCCACCTCACTTAAGAATTCAGTACACTCATTCATTTTACTCCATCATAACTAACAAATAATGAGCAAGTCTAATCACATTTAAATTGCATACAGATAAATCTTAGAAGGCTGCACAGTTGCTTACTAGAACATGAGAATTTGATTAAGTGCTCACTCACTGAAAAGATCATCCCTGTGACTGGGCTGGGTTGTCTAAGGGGCCATGGGAACCAGACTACTGTAATGGAATTGCTCACAGTCAGTGCAGTCAGACCATTTGATTGCAGACAAAATTAACTCATTATTGATGCCTCTCTCCCTCTTGGTCCCTCCATCCCTATGTGGACAGGATTCACGTTCTGGCCTGAGGTTAAATGTTTCCTAAGTGCACTGCACAGTAGTAATGGAGCCACCCAGGAAGTTCGGGAGCAATACTTGACTACTTTTTTTGTCTCTATATACAGTTTTGCGCATATGCCACATGTACAGTGCACTTTGAATATTAGCTAGCTAAGGAGAATTAAACCCGTTTCCCTCCCAGAAAGAATTAACACACAAGTGAAGGAGCTTCACATTATGACTGCTCAGTTCCTCAGACATGTTATTTGAAGCACACGCTCACAAGGGAAAAAAAATGCAGGAAAGGAGGAACAGCCAACAGCAATTACCGCACATTTTGCACTTATTTTCCTAACAGCATGAACTGCTATGTTAAGGCTTTTATTAGGATAAAGAAGAGTTTAGGATAATGTTGGCCCGCTCTGTGCTCGGTTTGGGGAACTTCACACAGCACCCACAGGCATCCTTAGCTGAGATTCTACGTTAGCTACATCTGCCAAACACATCATGCTGTTGTCATCTTAATAGCCTCAGCGTTTCTAATGCTTAAAGTGAAATCGTATCATTTGACAATGTGAACAAGTTAGCTGTAAACAGCAAAATACTGTTCTGTAATAAATTAATCCAAAACAGACCAACGTCACGCACATGTAGTAATTTAGGCAAACATGTCTGGGACACGAAAGTCCAACAGAAACCAAGAAGATGGGAACGAGTTAAACAATAAACCATTCACTAGGCACGAAGGCTTGACAGCTAGATTTAACCGAAACAATATGGCAAAGAAATGAAGGGAAGCATGAGCGCGCGCCAGGGTATAATTAGCTGATTTGGAGCAGGTGTGGCAGATAAAACACAGGTGAGCCTAATGAGGGCAAGGCAGATGGTACAAAGGAGAGCGAACTAACAACAACAGGAAGTAAAGCTTGCAGGAGTGCAATAAAGCAGGAAATACCTAATCCCAAATCCAAAAACATCACATGGGGTTCCCAAGCCCCATCCCAAGAATTCACTGGCATTTATAAAACGTCCTTCTAGAGCCAGTGACTACTTAAAGTGCTCTACACTGCAAGCCACATTTGACCAGACAATGGTTTATTCCAAACACTTTGAGCACTTCATCTTTCATGGCTAATTTAGAATCAGCAGTTGACCTAACACACATGTCTTTGCATTGTGAGGGGAAGCCTGAGTACCTGGAAGTCTTGCAGGCATGGGAAGAACATGCAAACTATAAACATAGTAGGATAACCCAAGAAAGAGCCATATTTACTGATGATATTTATTTTTACAAATGTTCATAACTGTGAAACAAGTGGATTCCATTTAAGTAATATTAGTGATCAGGGATTTCTGTTTTTAAATGATAAATTTTCATCTGGTGTAAGTGAACCATTCTATAAATTATTAAGACCAAGGACACCAGAAGGAAACCCTTATAGATGAACCTGACAAATCATAAAAGGGATGCAGTATATCATGTATACAATATATATTAAAATATATAAGTAGTTCTTTAAAAATCTGCCTAACAAGCAAAAGATCCCCAGTTCACGCCCGAGAGGAGACACAAATCCTTTGAGGATTGTGTCAGGAAGGGTGTCTAGCGTAAAAACAATCTCCCAAATCAAACATGCAGAGCTACCTGAGGTGGCGGCACCTTGTGAATAAGGGAGCAGCCAACAGTAGCTTCTTCTTCTTAGAATTATATAATAAACATTGCACTATTTGAAAAAGTTAGTTGAAAGATAAATACAAAGCCATGGATGACTAAAGGTCTGCAGAGGGCATCTAAAGAGGAAAATGTAGACCCACTGAAAGTAAAATGCAAACTGTATAAGAATAAACTGAAATTACAGAAGAAATGGGACAGATGTTACAAATCTGAATTCCCAAGTTATTATTTAAACAGCTGTAATCCAACAGTGGACACACATTGTTGAAGATCTCAGTGGCTATTTTGTGAGTGTTGGTTGTTTTGGGTCATTATCCCGTTGGAGGGTCCAGGACCTGAAAGTGAGACAAAGCTTTCTGACACTGGGCATTTCACTCCAGAATGCCTTGATAGTTGTGAGATTTCATTGTGCCATGCGCAGATTCATGACACCCTGTACCAGATGCAGCAAAGCAGCTTCAGAAAGTGACCGAGCTCCTCCATATTTCACAGTAGGTACAGTGCTCTTTTCTTTGTATGCTTCTTTTTTGCGTCTGTGAACACGGAGCAGATGTGATTTGCCAAAAAGATCTAGTTTTGTCTCATTTGTCCAAAGGACATTCTTCCAGAAGCCCTGTGGCTTCTCAATATGCATTTTGGCAAATTCCAGTCTCAGGTTTTTTTTTTTATGATTTGCTGTCATCAGTGGTGTCTTCCATGAAGTCTACTTCTTGATCTGACACTGATGACACTAATCTTTAGAAGGTCTGGGCTCTTTGGTTACCATTCGTATTATCCGTCTCTTCGATTTGTCATCACTTTTCCCCTTTGGCCATGTCCATGGAGTTTGGCTACAGTCCCGTGGACCTTAAACATCTGAGTAATGTGTGCAACTGTCACACTCACATTCACACCATGATACCAAACAAACCACTTTTCACCCTTTAAATAAGGAGACTGACTGATTACAAGTTAAAAGACACCTGTGATGGTAATTACAAGACACACCTTAGTTTAACATGTTCCTGTGATCAACTTATTTTCAATCTTTTCCATTATTTTTGTGCAGGCCACTTTTATTGGTGCGTTTTTTT
>VUQJ01002643.1:0-10936 GCA_015108635.1 Andinoacara biseriatus | reverse complement strand
CCGTTGTGTCTCAACTTCAAACCTCCCTGTTGTTTTCTCAGTCACAGCAGAGCTCAGAATGCCTTCCTTCTGTTCTGCTCCGGTGCTCACAGTGCTTTTTATTTTTCATTGTTTCTAACTCCCCAACTGCACTTTGTGTCTTTGCTGATCAGCAAAATAACTCAAGCAGAGACTCAAAGATTGTGTAGATGGTTTGGTTTGTATAGTTTCATCTTTCAAAATGACAGACAATTTTCGAGTAGAATCACATTCGTTTATTTTTATTTGCATGGGTAAGAAAGCACAAAAAAACTGTTACTGTATTTAAAAAAGAAATGTTGTTCTAAGATATTAAAAAAAAAGGATAATTAAATTTAATCAGATGTCTTAGGCTCCCCTCCCGTGCTGATACCTTGACATTGTAGGGAAGCTTGTGTGTCTCAGTGACCCTTGAGAACTATATCGGTGGGGGCTTAAGCTCTTGGCAGGTCTTACCAAGCCGAGCAGGTCCCGGGGTAGAGGCCAGACAAACTCTTCACCTGGTCCTCCAGGTTGGAGGTTGGACGTAGGGCTAACAACTCTGTAAAAATGATACTTTGTCATGGAAACTGCAACAGATGCCAAAAACAACAATAATGGTCTTGATGTGGATTCGAGCCAATTACATGGTAAAATGACCACCTCTGATGAAAGCCTACATATGGAAGTCTGAGGTGCGACAGACAATCTATTCAGACCCAAGCATAAGATCCACATTGGAACATGGAATGTACGCACCATGTATGAGACATCTAAAGCAACTCAAGTCCTCAGATACAGTCTGGAAATACTAGGTACTAGTGAATGCCGCTGGACTGGTGCTGGAAGACAGATGACAAACGACGGATCAGTTATACTATACTCAGGGCACCAAGGCCATCATGAACATGGTGTTGCCATCATAGTATCCAAAAAGAATGTTAAGACCTTACTAGAGTGGGAACCAATAAATGAAAGGTTTATCAGAGCTAGCTTCAACTCTAGGGACTAAACTCACTGTACTGCAATGCTATTCACCAACCAATGAAGCTGAGGAAGAGGACAAAGACAGCTGCAAACAGCAGTCTCAAAGGTCCCACAGCATGCAATGCTATTGATCATGGGAAACATGAATGCTAAGGTTGGGAATGACAACACCAACTCTGAATGTGGTATGGGGAAACATAACTGCTACCAACATATTAAGCTTTAGAAAGAGGAAAAGTAAAGAATGGTTAAGACCTGGAACTTGGCAAAAGATTACAGAAAGGAAACAGCTAAAAGCCAAGATGCTCAGCACTAAATCACACAGACTCCAGCAACAGCGACAGCAAGCCTATAAGAAGAAAGACCGTGAGGTCAAAAAGAGCACCTGAAAAGATAAGACAATCTAGCTATGGAAGCTGAACATATTGCTGCCAAAAGGGAAATGAGCACTGTTTTTAAAATCACCAGACAGTCGGCAAGAACACCAGCCAGACAGCCTCCGAAAAGATAAAGATGTTAGCGTATTAACAACAGAGCATGAACAAGCAGCTTGATGGGTCCAGCATTTCCAAGAAATCCTCAATAGACCAGAACCAAGAGACCCTGAATTCCACCACCAGCAGAAGGTATCCTTGACATTGACATCAGTCACTCCAAAAAAGAAGAGGTACGGCATGCCATTAAAGCCTTAAAGAACGGAAATGCCTGTGGCACTGATAACATCCATGCTGAGACACTAAAGGCTGATCTAGACACATAAACAAAGATCCTTACAGATATTTTCCAATTAAAATGGGCCAAGGATACTATACCCGAGGACTGGTCAAAAGGACTTATTGTGAAGCTTCCAAAAAAAAAGGCAACCTCCAGGTCTGTGACAACTGGTGTGACATCAGTCTCCTGTCATTTCCATCAAAAGTCTTCTGTCAAATTCTTGTGGTCAGAATCAGCTCATCTATTGACACCAAGTTGAGACAAGAACAATCTGGATTCAGGAAAGTAAGATGATGTGTAGACCAGATATTTGCTCTCAGAAACATCATAGAGCAATGCTTGGAATGGAACAGCTACATCAATTTCATCTAGAAAGCTTTTGACAGCCTGCATCGTGAATCCCTATGGAAGATCCTAAGGTCCTATGGACTACCTTGTAAGATAGTGACCTTGATAAGGTTTTTTTTACCATCACTTCGAGTTACGCACCTGTGTGCATGCGTCCCACGCTGGTCCAAAAAGTAATGACAGCGGTCTGCCGAGAAAGCAGCAGTGGAGTTTCTTTGACTGCGATAGCACAGATAGAAGCGAGTGTGTTGTTGTGGATGATGAAGAAATGTGTGGAACACTTCTCAGTCAGGAAAAACCACCAACATCAACGTCAACCTGAGAAGCGCACAAGGCAGCTACAGAAACCGCTCTGATTCTACGAGGTAACCTGACGTGCACCTCTGGAGAAATTGTCGGGTCCACGCAGCCCACAGTTGTGATTAACCTGTTTAGTCCTTGTGCGTATCCAAGTACTTTATCAGTCAGAGAATTAAAATCAGGAATAATAATCAAAGCATCAATAAGGATTCACAAATGTCAGCAAATTCCTGGAGGGAGACTGCTGAAACTATCGTAATGGACACGAGGAAATGAAAAAAGTGAAAAAACAGGGACAAATATATTTGCAGCCAAAAAACTGAGCACAAAGAGCGAGGACCAAAAAAAATCCCAGCCGGCAGGTAATTAACACACACAATCCAGCTACACAAACATAAATGCGGACATGAGGTGTGACACTTCCCCAGGTTGTGTACGGAGGCTGCAAAGACCCTGAGAGTCTAATGAGGAGCATCTAACCAAGCTAGCTCCAAAACAGAAGCAGCTTCAACATCAGGATGCAGCTGGATCTGAGCTTTGACTCATTCAAAGAGTTTGTTTTTGTCAAACACCACATGTAGGTGTTGATAATCTACTGCATTGACCCTGAAGTTTATTGTAGAGTTTATTGAGTTTTGGAGTTCATATTTTTTCTGTTTCTCCCTGTTAATGTCCACGTGTGTCCAATGACTGGAACAAATGGGCAGCTGATAGTGGCCTTATGTACCAAAAGGGACGAAGAGGACTAAGTAAGTGTGTAAGTAAGTACCCTCACCACAGGGGTCAAACATTCGGGCCTGAACTGTTCTCTTGGGGTATGCCCTACATGCACTTACACACGTCAAGCACTATATCATTCAGTGCACCTACATGGAAGCGCCTGAAATGAACATTTCCACACATTTATTTGTGATTTTTCTATAAATATGTCGCTGACACGCCTCTCCCTTGTGAAACTGTGTAGCTTCGGGACCTCTTATTTTGTCTTGGAAGGGGGGTCCGCTTATTATAAAAACATACACTGCACAAAAAAACCTGAGCTCTGAGCTCTTTGGATGTATTTTTAATTTTAGGAGCCTCTGATCCTGGCCACCACCCAACACACACGATATCTCTATTACTCCCTTGAAGATGAGGAGTGCAGCCATTCAAGAGGGGCTCAAAGTAGAACTGCTGCTCCTCCACCTCAAAAGGAGCCAGATGAGGTGGTTCGGGCATCTTACTAGGAGGCCTCCTGGGCACCTCTTGGGTGAGGTGTTCCGGGCATGTCCTACCGGGAGGAGGCCCCGGGGAGGACCCAGGACATGCTGGAGAGATGGCCTGGGAACGCCTTGGGGACCCCCAGGATGAACTGGTGGAGATGGCTGGGGAGAGGGAAGCCTGG
The DNA here is from genome assembly GCA_015108635.1 of Andinoacara biseriatus. NCBI lineage: Eukaryota > Metazoa > Chordata > Actinopteri > Cichliformes > Cichlidae > Andinoacara > Andinoacara biseriatus. The sequence goes on along the minus strand of VUQJ01002643.1, from coordinate 7,206 downwards.
GCTTCTCTCTTTAAGCTGCTGCCCCTGCGACCTGGCACCGGATAAGGAGAAGAAAATGGATGAATGGATATTTGAGATTAGTTGGACCTGATAAGTATAAAAAATAAACTTTCGCTTTAAACAGAAGATCATAACATTATCACATAGTTGTTACATACTTTTTTATACTCTATGGGAACAATTAGTTAATTATAAAGGATAATATTTATATTACAACAACAGTTGCCTCGAGACACTTTATATTGGAAGTCAAAAGGCCCTAGAATAAAAACACAATAAAGTCGACATTGCATGACAACATTGTTGTACATGGGTAAAGAAGGCAGAAGAAAGTGTGTGTGTGTGTGCGACAGTTTCCAAACCTGGATTTTCTGCTCTGTAGGGGAGCAGGGGAGGACGTGATAACTATAAACAGGTGTTTCCTGTTTGGCTAAAGTCATGCTACATCTTGGCAACCTCTTTGTTTGTGGAATGAATGGTATGATATGCATCAGTGGTTTTCTGTTTTTTTTCTCTCAGTTCTTTGACAAGTATCAAGTCAGTTTAACCTCTGATAACCTTACCCAAAAATGGTTTTCTGCATCTCATTAAAGAGATAATATTCACACATAAATCATTATGACTCTTTTTATAAACAGTGTTTTCATGGCCTATCACAGTTTCCCTTGACAAGTCATGTTTTACTTTATTTATCATAGATACACAGAAGCCTCTCAGCTGTAGTCAATCAAATTGCTGCACTTGATTTAGAATACTTCTGGCATCCTAATGTTTGTTTATGAAGCCCTAAATAAATGGACAGATAAAGTCAAAGGAAAGTAAAGAAGAACCAACAAGAAACTGCCTCAGCTCCTAGAAAAGCGCCACTGCTCATTTGATGTTTCTTTAATGACGGTGCTGGAGAGGCACAGGTTTGTCCAGAGTCCTCTACAAGTGGTCAGTTGGCTGATGGCTGTGAAGGCAGGCACATGAGTCAAAAAGCGATTTACAAACGAAGCAAAATAATTAAACTGCTACTTGGTGTGAATGTGAGCGTTAATGTATTGTGTGTCTCTGTGGCGCTGCGACAGACCTGTCCAGGGTGCACCCCACCTCTCGCCCTACGGCAGCTGGGATAGGCCTTATCTTCGACTCGTGCATTGAACCAGAACAACAGCACCAAGTTTCTAAACCTCCAGCCTGCTTGTTCAGCAGCACACAGCATTGTCTCTGGAATGGAGGAAGATCATACAGAACTTAAGAGAGCCTAAAAAGATTACTCATGAGAAAATAAACAGAGCTGAATTTAAATACACTGTGTATCGACGTGAATGGGCGCTATGAACTCTGTCAGCCTCCAGACTGTAATCAGAGTAGGTGTGGGAGAAGGTGCAGAGAAAAGCTGATGGTCTCTCTGAACTTGATCTATGGGGTGATTTCAATTTAACTCCCTGCTTAAAGTCTTTGCAGAGGTCTGCAGGCTTTGTTTACATGTTATTATACTATATTTTACAGTATTTTCATAGAAACAAAACGTGTCTCACAACCAAAATATCTCAGGTAGAACCTCAGGTAGGTATCTCAGGTAGAACCTCTGCCATGTTGTTAAACTAAGCACCCAAAGGCTCTTAATCTCAACATCACTGAGGTTCTGCTTTTCTTTGACATGAGGGAAGCCCTTGAGTAGTTAGGGGTCTCTGCACATGCGGACATTTACATAATATTACCTCTGCTTATATAACAAATATGAGGTAAGTCCTGTTAGGAGAAACATAAGAAAAAAAATCTGACCAGTCATTTGTCTACGTCTGCTGTCACGCATGCACTTTGGGACGCTTTTGTATCAAAGTAACAATATGTCGGCACCAGCGCTCCCCCTGCCCATTCCGCCCGTTTTAGCTGGGAGAGAAAGACCGGTCGGATCGCATTGAAGTGAAGACAGCAGCGAGGCCTGTGCCAAGCCTGCAGAGCAAGAAAGAGACCGGAAATTAGAACAATTTACTTTCAAAATAAACCTTCGCTCGTCTCAAAACAAATTCAGAAGCGTAATTTTTTTTTTTACCTATAGTTCTTCAAACCTAACATGAAACAGCAGAGAAAGAACAACTGCAACCCCTTCAAGGCCAGATAAGCACACATGCACCGACACTGACGCATGCCCGATAATTTAAATTCAGCTGTTTAATTTTATCAAACTTTGACCATTTATGTTTTAGAATATTCGCTATCAACCTATAATAATAATAATAATAATTGTTATTATTATTATTATTATTATTGACGCTTTAAATGACCGCACCGAAATCAAAATACGCATTCATTTGTATTTATATCAAATGTCGCTTCAAGGCTCTTTATGCTGTAAGGTAAAGACCAACAATATTGTACCGACGGAAGCCACTCTTAAAATAAATGTACGGTGAATTTTAGTATCATCTTTGGCATTTCAGGTGGACGGAACAAGACGTGTTTTGTGCAGTAAGTCCTTTTATTTTGAAAACCTGACACAGGCGCGTCGAAACCAGAGTCCTTTTCCACAATCAGAGGTAAATTCAGAGGAGCTGCGACGTTTGAATGTCAGAGAATTTCTCTGACGGACACCGCTCACCTGTGGGAAAAATATACCGGTTTCACCATCAAACAGTAAACCAGTGTGGCTCATCATGAGGGGAGAAACGGCTGTAAGTATCAAACTTATTTCACTAAAATTTTAAACTTTTAAACTTTGCATTGTCAGAAACAGCACTTTCGTCGTTAGTAACCAGTTATTTTTGACCTCTTTTAATATTTAGGAGAACAGTTTGGAGGGGGACGAACATGGAGAGGCAGTGACAGCAGATACTGGATCTGGAGAGAGGCGGCCTGTGAGTGCTCAGAAACGGTCCCAGTGGTAGAAAAGCAGCTTTTTGTTTTTGCACGATTTGTTTTTGAGTTGGTTCCGCAAAATTCCCACAAACACTGTCTTTAAAAATGTCTAATATTATCTCATCAAACTGGTAGACAGCCTAACCTTTTCATCTGTTTCATTATACAGCTGGCACGCTGTTGGCGTATTGCTTTGTAAAGGCAAACAGACTGGATAGACAGACCCAGAATATTAAGACACATGCATTTTGATCACTGCCAGTGCTGTAAACGGCATACTTTGTTATACTCCCTGCTGTCTAACCTCTGTGTAAATTTACAGTTACAAACATTAATTTATTAAATATCCAAATGGTCAAAAACAACACAACACAATCCTACAAGGGACTGGCCTTAATAGGATTCCATTGTTAAGTCGATGTTATGTAACTATTTTATGAAATGTAACTGTGTAGTTTAAAAATAGAATTCCACATTGTAGAAGAAATGTAAAATAAGAACTCTATGCATATATATCCATCTAATAAAGTTGTATGTAGCTTTTTTTTAGTCATCTAAATTTACAGCAATCTAATAATACTCCGTTCCTACAGTACTCATTGGCATTGTGTTGGCTCACAACAAAGATAATTATGCCCATAATTATGTGTCTTTGCATCTTATCTTTACAGAGTATTGTGGCATTGGAAAGTATGCTGAAAAAAGTTTCCCAGAGTCCTTTTCATAATCGGCACAAGGTGAGCGGACACACCCAAATATACTCGCTCGCTTTGTACCTACAATCCACACTTTCCTGGGGGGACAGAGAAAATGATTTGTTATATGTATATGTCAATGAGCTATTTTCTCAGAAGATTGAATTGATTTATGTAAGGCAATAAAATAAATAAAAAAGTTTCCATAGTTTGATGGTGATGATGTAAATTACTTTTGTCTGAGTCCTGAAACTAGCAGGTTAGAAACCACAGATGGTACAAATAAGTTCTTCACTCACACAGAACAGCAGGTTATGGAATATTTTTTGGAAAGCAATGCTTCCCCTGCATACAAACAAGTATTTCTTTTTTTAAACATGCAAGTTATGGTTTAAATGCAGAGCAAAGCTTTGACTTTGTTTCAATTGTGACGAAAGCTTCCTGTTGCCGTTTTTGTTTGAAAGGAATTTATTGATTTGCATTTCTGATAGACAACACGTGACATGTTCACACGATCTCGTCGTGCTTTGCTCCAGAAATCTGTTTTCAGTGTCGGTGATTTTATGCCCACAGGGTGGTGAGTGGACACCTGCTGCTACAGATGTGACTGGCAACCACAAACCACAGGTGAGAATGACCAGCAGTTTTTGTGTGTGTGTGTTATTGAGAATGTGTTCGGACTTCTGTTCGTGTTTTTATAAATGTATGTTCTTACCCTCAGAAAACTTTGAAAGGCAAAAGCTGGTCATTGTCCTCCTTTCTGGGTCACAAGTTAAATCCACACCCTTTCTCTAATCATGCTGTTAACATTGGATGTTGTCTGACAGGACTTTTCTGTTATTAAAGTGCATTGTCAGCATGTTGCAGCAATTTAATCCATGAACAGTGCGTGCTCTGAGTGTTTATCTTTCGTCTTTAAAGGCAGAATTGCCTCTTGCATCTTACAGATACCATCTAGATGACTTTGTCAGATGCATTGTTTTGATGTGTGTCAGGTGCCATTTGTAAAGGCCAGTGAAATGATGGGCTACACCGAAGCAACCAAACTGACATAAATGCTGCCATATTTCTGTCTGGAGGGTTAGGTTTACATTCAGATTTTCTCATGTTGTCTTAAATGCCTGCCGTGCTGTGGAGTACAGGAACATTTTCAGTCAAGCCTTCAGGTATGTCTTCGGATGTGTGCATGACACAGCTAAAACCACTTCCTCTATTGTCTGTTTTTTTTTCCCTCTTAGCAGAATGGAGTCAATGGGAGTTTAGCCAGAATGAACCCTTTTTATACCCATTACCTGGTGTGTATGCTACACTGATTTCTGACTTTACCACAGCATCGCTTTAAGAAGTGTTTTTAAAGAATAATCTTGTGCTCTGCCATCAGGAAAGCAAAGGTGACGTAACGGAGGACAAAAGGAGGAGAACTTTGGAGAAAGTCAACGTTGATTCTGCTTTTGTCCCTCCACCTGATTTTCAGAGCTCCCCTCTGGATCTTCCCTCTGACACTAAGACTGTGGAAAATGGAGGCATGTTTTCTGAGCCCATGAACAACCTGTTCCAAAGCCAGAACCACAGCAATGATCAAGACCACTTCCAGAGATTAACACTAAACCATAACTCAACTGCTAATGGTAATTTTCATCATGTTACCCTGAGCTCTCCAGACTTATTTAACGCAAGTCCAGCTCAGACACAGAGCCTCTCAAGTTTGCAGTTTGACCTCTCTAAAGGCAAAGAGGACGGCCTTTTCCAGGCTGCTAAAGGAGATGGTTTACTCCAAGCTGCACGGGGTAAGGAGGTGGACCCTTCTGATAAATCCGCCAGTACTTTTGTCGACCCATTCGCACCTTCCTCAAACAAAAAGGATGATCTGTTCCAGTTTCCAAAACCTGCTGTGGCAAATCCATTTTCTGCTGCCCCAACCAAAGGAAAAGATTTGTTTCTAGCTGATCCAACAAAGGAACACACACAAGATACCAAAACTAAAGGGAAGGATCCTTTTCGCTTGTCTTTTACAGAAAGTTTGGACATATTGTCCTCTTCATCCACAAGTACAGTCGATCCATTCCCAAGTCCAATTGAAAGGGATTTATTCCAAGTCTCCAGTTTAGATGACCCCTTTGGTTCCACTCCCTCTGAGAAATATGACCCTTTCCAGGATGTTTCAAGTGGGACCCCAGATATCTTTCAGCCACTTCCCTCAAAGACCAAGGATAAACTTGAGATGACCTCCCGCAATATTGACTCAAACTCCTCATACTCTTCACTTAAGAGTCCCTCAGAAATGAAATTGGATGTGCCAACATCTCCACACCTATTAATAAAACCAAAAACTCCACCACCAGTTCCACCAAAGCCTTTCCAAAAGCCACAAGACATTACCTTGACGACCCCTCAGGGAACCAAACACGGTATTCTTCAGCCGACCCCCATCATTCAGGCCAGGGTTCTATCTGCCTCACCCAGCCAGTCTCCAGCTGATATGGACGATGTATGTAATGAGCCTCCATTCAAAATATGCGCATTCGAGTGTGCAGTGGCGTTTTTTTTGTTGTAGGATACATCAGCAGCAACTCTGACTTTTATGACATGCTCTTGTTACCTTCTTTTATAATCAAATTTGCAGGTACAGGTATTTAAACGTCCCCCGAAGCCGCTTCCTCGAATTCGACATCGGCGGCCAGAAAAGCCACCTCAGCCAGAAAAGCCACCTCGTCCAGAAAAGCCACCACAGTTTGAGTCCCCTGTAAGCTAAAAACCCAGTTTTCTGCTTGTTGAACTGACAAATACACTGCATTTACGTTGCTTTTAACGGCCGTCTTCGTCTCCTTGCTGCTACGTTTAGAGTGAACCTGAACCAAACGTACCAAAGCTCTTTCACAAACCATCCTTCAAACCCCTGAAACCATTTAAACCAAAAACCCCGGTATGTATATGGCTTATATTTAAAACTAGCTTCATTAATTAGCTTGCCGATTTTGTGTTCAAATTGCTTTAAATCTAACAAACTTTTCAACTGCATTTGTTTGACAGTGCTGTGAATAAGAAATATTTTTATAAATCTTTTTTTTTTTTTTCTTGCACAGGAAATGAAACCAGTGGACTCTGAGAACTATGTTGTCTTTGAGGACATCCTGCTGATTGGGCAGGTATGTTTTCAGTAATCAAATCTGAAACTACAGAAAAACACAGGCTCCATTGTTTGTTAGATTCTATGTAAATGTTGGATGGAATAAACATTAGGACCATTGTATCATTGGATAATTGCCAGCTGGGTTAAAATGCATTGCCGGTTCCAAAAAGCAAAAAAAATGTCAAGACTTTTAAAGCTAAAATCTTCTCATTATGAGTATTAATGTGCCCAAGGGTGTACACCTGGCAGTATAAAGATGTGTTTCATCAACATCTTAAAACAGGAAAGGTGTGTAGAAGACTGGCCAGATGACAGTCCTCAGATGGACCCTGAATTCAAACCAGTAAGAATGCATTTCTTTACATTTTGCATCGATGTTTATGATGATCTCTTTGCAAAATTATCTGATATTTAAGCTACTAAAAATTTTTCTTTTTTCCCCTAGTCTGGAAAATTTAGACTACGGAGGGAGTCGGTGAAGGTCAGAGCCAGTTCATTATTTAACTAGCTTTTTTTTTTTTTTTTTTTTTTTTTTTT
>VUQJ01002642.1:7033-17568 GCA_015108635.1 Andinoacara biseriatus | reverse complement strand
AGTATGTGTCCGTTTTCATGAACACCTACTGTGGTGGTATAGGCCTTGGCATACACATCTAAGTTGAAATCTTCACCCCTGGGTTATATTTTGTGTGTGTGTGTGTGTGCACGCGCGTGCGCTGGGGCAAAGTGCAGCTGTGAGGGCGTTGATAGAGTAAGCACTGGGGTCGGATTAGCTGACTTGACTTCCCTGGAGGAATGTTTCTGAATCTGGCCTCTCTCACTAATCCACTGCTGGGTTCAGCTGCTCCATTGCTCTAGGTGTGCACCTACAGTACACAAGCAGCAAGGGGAAGGTAGGGGGGCAGGTGAAAGGAGTAGAGGGAAGATATGTGTGCATGTGGGTAAGAGGGTAGAGGGGATAGCAATGGAATCAATGTTACTATCTCTCTGACGGCAGATATTTGGGGGTTCAAATAAGATCATCCTAAGATTTTTTTTTTTTGGAAGCATTAGAGTTTATGGAGCCTAAACAAATGGTCATTTATGCTTATGTGTACATATTCAGACAACTTTATGAATTTTAATAAATTCAGCCAACATGCCATCACCCCAGTCCAAGGAGATGAAGTAGAGGAAGTGAAAGACAGGCTGGGGTTGAAAAAGAGGCACGTTTCTGCGGAATCAGTAGTGCGGTGTCATGTGAATCATGCAATTAAGCAAAAACAAGTCTTCACGCCTAATCCTGTATCAGGTTACATGGTGTTACAGAGACAAAAATATGCATTGACAGTTTCACTGACATGCCTAGCAAGATCATCATCAGTGCAGTGCTAGCACTTTAGCTCAGGGCAACACTCTGAGCTATGAGTCATGGTACATGGTCTGAATAAATATGGATAAAAAGCAACATCAAACACATCAAAACCATTTTTGATCCATTTTTAGTTGAAGAAAAGCCTCATAAAATATGAATTATACAATGTTTTGTCTTTCCCCTACACGACCTATTGCTTACACATAAACACACACTCCCTCCTTTCTCACCTTTGTCAAATCTCACCACCTTTGCCTTGTTATTACATGGGAGTTTACCACATTTTGTCTTTTGCTCATTAGGCTTTATATAGATTTCAGTCAAATCCTGGCTGACTGAGTCTGCTCAGGTGCTTTGTTCACGCATCTGACATTAAACATTCTTAAAGCTTTTATCTTCTGAGGAAATAGTAGGACGAGAGAGGCGGAGGCAGTTGTAGTGGAGGTGCTGAGAGAGAACAGGGGTTAAAGGTATTGATTTGGGAATGGTGTCAAACATAAAGGGGAGTGATAGAAAAAAAGATGTGAATATAAGTGTTTGAGAGAAAGGAAGGGCAAAGAGGCAAAGGAGGGCAGAGAGGATGAATTGAGGTTGTTGGCACTGGAAAAAAGACAGAGGAAGGGAGCAAGGGTAAAGCATAATCATAAGCAGCTGAAAAATACATTTGAGGGTGCACAGAAGCCACGGTAAAAAGGAAAATGTAATGAATAGTAAATCTAAATGGATACAAAAAAAAATGTGTTCTTGAGAGAGATAACATATTTCTGGCGATGTAAGAATTAGTTAATATAGCAAATCGGGTGCCTTGGAGCATTGAAGTCTTTTTATACTTTTAAGATGAAAAACATGCATATTGTTTGTGTGTTTACACTCAGGGTCAAACTACTTAAAATGGATAATTAACAAGATGGAAAATGTTTCTATCCTTGTAATAATTGGTAAAGCTACAGACAAGAAAGCAGAAAAAAAAAGAAAGCTGCTCGCCAAAGTGACTCCACTGCAGCAGACCCTACTTCAAAGATGGTCTCATCATATATTGAAATGTAAAATGAAGAGTCTGGTGATACACAGACTTAATCATATGAATAAAAGATCAAAGGGAAAATTTGCTGATTGAGAAAGAGGAGGAGAGAATAAGCAAACGCTAGCGTTTTGATTCACTCCACTGAGAAAAATGAGTTGAACACTTTTTTTGGAGGAAAAAAAGGTGTGTATCAGAGACTTGGAAATGTGCTGGCAGCAGTAACAATGCACTGGGACTATTGAGTGAGACGTTTTCCGATCTAATCTGATGTTCATGACAGCCAAGGTTAATCATACTGTAGAATATCAGACTTACCTACATTTATTAAACTGATATGGTGCTGAAATTACATCTTTATGGTGAACAATTTATGCATCCGCTCTAAGTGTGAGTCTTTTTAATGCATTTTTATAACCAAATTTCTTGCTGAAGAGAACATACCCCCATTCGACTTCCTTTAAAATACAACAACTGCAATCTGTTGCACCATACTTTCAAAGAACTAAACTTTATTCCTAAGCAGTGTCAGCATCACACACACACACACTCTGTATAACAAAATGTTCTGCGTGCTTGAGCATGTCAGATTCATGTGCACAAAAAAGTGCTGATAACCAACTACAAATGGGCTTAGTGTTGTGTGTGTGTGTATGTGTGCTCTTGGAGACACCTGCTACAATGGAAACTAAAACAAAGACAGGATTTAAATACTTTGGCAGGTGTTTATCTGTCTGTCTTTCTGTCATTTTCTGGATAGATTTCAGTGTCAGCACAATAGCATCCAATTAGAGAAAGACAGAGTCAAGAATCTTTCCAGGTGTGTAGCTGACAACAAATTAAAGGCCAAGTTTGACTATGGGTGTGGCCTGACACTCACTGTGACTGATGTGACTCCATGAAAAGTACTTTTTGCAAAGCATGGTGCACAGCCGAGGCAGATCAGGTTATCTACTTGTGTTGTAGGTGAATGACTTTCCACAGGTTCTGAGCACATCCTGTTTTGAAGTGGTAGTTCAGAGACATCTTGTTGGTTCTGCAGCTCCACTCGTCCTTTTGTTCTGGAGTACATTTCATCCATGAGGTGTCATTATCTTTGTCTCATCTTAACTTTGACTTGGCTACTGTGTTTTCACAGGCAGCAATGAAGGTAATCAATAGCTCAGTGAAACAACACCCTAAAAATATATTGCTGTGCCTTGAGCAAGAAAAAAAGATGTGCCGTTCCATCAGCTTGTGTTAGACGATAATAGTAATAATAACTTTTCCACCTTTTTCTTTAGATTAAATTAAAATTTATGTAGCAACAAATTAATGTAAAGTTGACAAATAGTGTGTTGATGGAAACTTGCCAATGTATAAAAAGCAAAACATGGACAGCCTCACTTTGGACTACAGTGCAAAATACTACTTGCTGTTAATGTATGAAGGACTTCAATGCATTAACATTTTTTATATTTGAAGCCTTGCTTAAAATAAATCAATAATAAAATAATATAAAACAGGAGAATATAAATGTATATATTATTGTGCATGTGAGAATTTATAGTATTGAGTAGTATATACGGTATGGATTCACTCTTGGATTTAAGTTGCTGTGTGAAGCCATTTTTTAATGTTATGCAATTGTATTGACTTCCTGTGCACATGAACCTAAGATTTTTAGATGTCACAGAGCAGATGTATGAAGATTTGATTAGTCGAGAGGGCTCAGTCTCCCTGATGGATCATCAGATGCATACATTTATGCATGCATAGACTGCATGCAACACAAACCTGTTGCGTGAAGCCATGTGTTGTTGTTGTTGTTGTTGTTTTTTGTTTTGTTTTGTTGTTGATTTTTTTTGACAAATTAAGTTTGTTTAAATGTTGGTAAATTTAGAAAATAAACTGGGACATTTTGCAAAGATACAAATCATCTGTGCCTGAAATCCAACAGGTGGCAGCTGAACATTTTCTGGTGAAATGGCCAAAAGAAATCTAAAAAAGAAGACTTGAAGCCAGAAAACCTTTTTATGAGAATCATTTTTTTTCCCTGTTGAAAAAAAGGATAAGGTTTTACCTTCATAGGATTTATGTTGCCTCGTAATTTCCCCCTTACTTTAGAACGAGTTGTGCCAAAAAATGGGTCATACTTCTGAAGCTGCTGTAAATTCATGCACACCAGGCAAAGCTTAATTATACACAATTACTATCTGAGGTGGATGCACATTAATTTTGCAGCACTAGGAAAAAAGGTGAAAAGCAGGTCTATTTAGTCTGCTCTGTGCATATGGCTTTGAACCTAAACACCTGTTTGCACACAGTTTATTTAACTGGAAATTACACATTAAAGGTGTTGTATGGGGTTTGAAGCCTTGAAGTTTCACTTTACATATTAAGTAGTAATATTTTTTAGGCAGGGCAAATTACAATGAAAGTAAGCCTCAACACCCCCAAGAACCAACTACTTATAGAGTACAAAGGCTGATCCATTTTGGTCTTACAGTACCTGTGTGGTCATAAAATCGTCCTTTCATCCAGAGCAAAAAAAGAACAAACATCAGTCTGAGAAACAGAAGGGATATTTCGAGAGGGCAATTAGAGCAAGTAGAGGTTAGAGTATTCGTGGAGGTGATATGCAGCCCTTCTTCAGACACACTTTTGCACCCTTTCCTTTCTGATGGGAAATTTGACTTTTGCACTTTTTTGTCCCTTACTGCACAGAATCATAGCCTCAGTCAATGGAAGGCACAGCAGGAACGGATTGTTTTGGTTGTTTGGAAATAGCGTCCACTGTGAGGAGCAAAGGAATTCCATTTCAGGGGTTGTAAAGTGTGCATTTTCACTTTCCCCTTTGGTTAATTACCAAATTGCAGCAATCAAGACCTGATCTTCACGGTCCTGCTGTGATTGCCCTTTAAAAGACCAACTAGACTTGTTGTGGTTGATGAATAAATATGTGTGTTGTGCTGCTTGTTTTAGATTTAATCTTTTGGTGTGTGTCAAAGAGCAAAAAGTGGAAACAAAAAAAAAAGATAAACTTCTTTGAGTCAGCATCACTGAGGCTTCAAATTGTGATTTTTTTTAGATAAGTTACAAAAGAAATGTACTGTAGAAATCTGTCAAAAACTCAAATAAAACTAAACATTATAGTGTTAATTATTTGGCAAATGAATTGAATTCACATTTTTATACCCAAATTTGAGCTGGCAGAAATTAATCAAGCATAAAATTAATTTTCTCTTCAGGAATGCAAGTAAATAAATGTAATTTGGCAACTTAATCAAAAAATAATGATGTGCTTTTCTATTTTGTTTTGGGGTTTTTTTGAGCACAACAGTAAATTAAAAAAAAATCATGGATAAGGATTTTAGCATTAAAAAATTCATTTCATTTAAAGATTAACCATTACAGAAACACAAAAAATTATTTAGATTTTTACCTATACTGTTAATTTATGGCAGCTTTGGCATAAAGCTGGCATTGAGTGGTGGTTGCTAAGCACTGTATATGCAGAAAAGGATACAAAATGTTACATTTAAGCACACAGAATTGGATCCATGAAACAGTTAAACAGAGGAATATCATAAGTATAAACAGGACTCCTGAAAAACTTGCCAAATGTATTAAAACTGAAGCCGAGGCCACTGACCCTCATGAGCATGAGAGAAGAGAAATTTGTGAATCAATTATTCACACCTGACCGGTTCATTGAAAAGCATGCTGGAGCAAGCACAGAATTTGCTGAATTTGACCATTTCAGTCACGTGCCTGTGGGGCCCGAGTGACAGATCACAGAATGGACATCTGAATTTGTTTCCCACCCACGACCTTCCATTGTTGCTCTAATTGAGCATATCTTTGGTTTATAATCACTCTAGTTTGCCGTGTTTTGTGCTTCCGGCTTCTCCAGTGTGTTTTCTCTCAAATCCGACAGAAAAAATAAGAAGCGGTGCCTGTTTTGTGCCTTCTCTTTTCTTTTGTTTTTGTGTATTTATTGTCTTTTTCTGACTGCTGCTGCTATTTTGCATCATGTCTGTATCTACTTCTGCCTCTCGCTGCTGAGTGTTTGTGGTCCGCCTGAATATCTTCAAAACCCAAAACCCTTTTTTTTTCTCCATTTGAATTTCTTTCTCGTAGTGCCATCACTCTGAATACATATTGTTTAACAAAGAAACGGAACCACCCCCGTCATTCCCACAAACAAGACATTGGAGATATGTCACAAAACGAACAAATACATCACAGCTGTCGGAGTAAAAAGGCAGTGAGAAACAGTTAAACAAAAGACTAAGATAGCACCAAAAAATAATTAAAATTCATATCTTATCCATATCATTGCTTAGTGACTTACACACATTTTGGGAACGTATTCTATTATGTGTACACTGAGCAATTCAAGCCCAACAAAATTACACATTTCATGGATGTTAGCTGTGGAAAAGTTTTTCCACAAAATTAAAAAAGAGACATTTTGGACAGGAAGTTGCACGGCGTACATATGCTGCAAATTCTGTGGACTGAAACAGAGGAAAATATGAGGTCCTGTTTTGTGTGTCCTTCCTCAGGCTTTATGAATGTCTTTGTGTTTTATGTGCAATGCTGTATTGCATATTTTTTTTCAGTTTTAATCTCAGTTTCACTTGAACTAATCCAACCAGTAAAGCCTGTCAATTGTGAACAGACTTTAGCAGCACAAGGCTTTTGCATTTATACAAAAAAAAAAAGCATATCTGTGACAAAACATTTGTGGATGTAAAGAATTCATTTGCACAAAAGGCAGAGTGTGAGTAAACATCTAAAGTCAACTAAGAAAGGTATGTGCCACTGTGACCTCTTTCATATCAGTTAACTAACTCAACACTAACCTGCATATTTTCATACTGACACCTGTCAAATACAACACTTCAATCTGTGAAATTCACACCTTTTCTTTACTGGTGTAAAATATGTATACATAGCTGCATATAATACCTAAATATGAGCACAAGTTGAAGAAGCAGAGTGAAAGCCTTTCAGGACATGTTGATGGAATATTGTGTTCTGTAATAAAAAATGTAAAAAACCTGGACTTGAAGCTGAGCTGGCTGACATTAGTCAGGATTGAAAAAGCTTCGGTCTTTGCAGCTCAGAACCAGTTCTTACTAAAATGTTCATTTTGGAGGAAGAAAGTGGCTGGTTGTCATATAACAGGTAAACAGGGGGTTGGTGTTTGTTCTGTGTAGGTCAAACAGAAGCCTTGATTATGGTTAGGATTTCCAGGACTGAAATCAAGGCTGCTGCTTTAAAGGCAGCAGGCAAATCTCCGGTCTGTGTTCACTGATACATGTGGAGATGAACTGAGACAAGATGGAGGGAAAGGATTTAAAGAGAGGTGTGGGTACTAGGCAGAAGGAGCAAATGGTGCACTTGGAAAAAGGCCTGCAGAGCTGAACTGTGACCTCAGTAAAGAGTTGAAGCGGTGATGGATCCAGCAGCTGTGAGTGCCATTTATGGCTGGTAAATTTCTGATTACTTAAATGTTGCATAATGCAGGACTGCTGGTTTAATCGGGATGTTTTTTGCACTGAAAGCATAGTTTGGAATTGCCTTGGTTATTTTCAATGAACAGAATTTACAATGCAAACAAAAAGCAAATAACAGCACACACTCAAAAATTTATCATAATTTATTTTGTTGGAGTCAACAGTGTTTGAAATTTCATGCACTGTTTTGCCAAAAGTATTCACTTTTACTGCCTTCACACGCCTATGAGCTTGAGTTACGGCCCATTTCTAATCCATAGGGTTTAATACGACGTCGGCCCACCCTTTGCAGCTATAACAGCTTCAGCTCTTCTGGGATGGTTTTCCACAAGGTTTAAGAGTGTTTATGGGAATTTTTTAACATTCTTCCAGAAGCACATTTGTGAGTTTAGACACTGATGCTGGATGAGAAGGCCTGACTCGCAGTCTCTATTTTATCCTGAAGGTGTTCTATCAGGTTAAGGTCAGGAGTGTGTGCGGGCCAGTCAAGATCTTCCAAACTCACTCATCCATGTCTTTATGGACCTGCTTTGTGTACTGGTGTGCAGTCATGTTGGAACAGGAAGGGGCCATCCCCAAACTGTTCTCACAAAGTTGGGAGCATGAAATTATCCAAAATCTCATGGTATGCTGAAGCATTAAGAGTTCCTTTCATTGGAACTAAGGGGCCGAGACCAACTCCTTAAAAAAACAACCCCACACCATAATCCCCCCCTCCACCAAACTTTACACTTGGCAATAGTACCATTCTCCTGGCAACCACCAAACCCATACCCATCCATTGGATTGCCAGATGGAGAAGTGTGACTCCAGAGAGCACGTCTCCACTGCAGTGATGGTGTGCTTTACACCACTGCACTGATGATGCCAGGATTGGATGCAGCTGCGAGCCAGGCCTTCTCATCCAACATGTGCTTCTGGAAGAATGTTAGAAAATTCCCATAAACACTCCTAAACCTTGTGGAAACCCATTCCATGAAGCTCTCCACGCACTGTTCCTTAGCTACTCTGAAGGCCACTTTGTTATCATACCACTAACAGTTGACTTTGGAATATTTAGTAGAAGGGAAATTTCACCACTGGACTTGGTGCAAAGGTGGCATCGGTACCACTCTGGAATTCACTGAGCTCCAGAGAGTGACCCATTCTTTCACAAATGTTTGTAGAAGCAGTCTGCATGAAGCAGTCTGCATGCCTAGGTGCCAAAGGAAGTGGCTGTGCAAGTGATTGGATCACCTGAATTCAATGATTTGGACAGGTGAGTGAATACTTTTGGCAATATAGTGTATAGTATAATTTTTTTCTACCTACATACAGTAATGCCTTATTTGGGACAGGTCAAGACTCACAGTACTAACACAAACAGATAACCAGCTCCACTCATATGTAACATTACTCATATATAATAGCAGTTTCCATCCAGCAGTAAACTAGAAAAGGGAGTATACAGAAGCATACAGAGAAAACACACTAACTCCTGCATCATGGTTTCACCTTTTTTTTCAATACTCTTAAGGTACTACAGCTGATTCACGTGTAGGTTCACCACAAATTTGTAAATTGTATTTCTCCTGTGCTGACAAAAGGGTCCACTATCTTCTATCTTTCTACCCTAATTTTATGTTCAAACTAGTTTTCACTTGTTTTCTCATAAATTTCCATGTGAAATGCAGCAGAACAAATTTGCAGTTAACCCCACCACCACCCACCCACTCACCTGTTCAAGCGGGAATTTGACTAGACGGTCTAATTTCACGTCAGTTTTGTTCAGGTAATTTTGTTGGTTTGTATTCTTGTTTTACACCTACACGGTGTAACGATACAGGCCACAAACCAGGAGGGACGTTATTTGGCCCGACTGAAAGTAAGTGCAGCGAATAAAGGTCCACGACGGTGATTTCTTTGACAAGAAACAATTACAGCATTGTAGGGAGCCTGATAGTCATGCTAAATTTGCAGTTTATGTTTTACAACCCAGCCTGTACTATTTCATGGTTTTGTTCAAACCCTTACTGCTGCCTGAGGACACCTTACTGTAGTGGCCAAAAATACTGAGCTTCATATTTTGCTTGGAAAATGGTAAATAGGTGCAACAATTTACTGAAACATATGAACACACATGGAAATACAGTACACACAGCCTGAACTCTCTTGGACAAGCTTTGTTGTAATATCTTTATGTTGTCAGGAATAGTTCTCCAGGCTTCTTGAAGGACATTCAAAGCTTAATTTTTACTGTACCGGCAGTGTGTTTGGGATCGCTGGCATGCAACTTCTTTTGTCCTCCACTTGTCCAGTTTCTTCAAGATCAGCACTGCACACCGTGCTGATATATACAAAGTTTTGGGTAAAGGAAATCACCTTGTTCGTGGAAAAAAATACTATTTTATGGCTTTCAAACTGTGTTATCTTTGACATTTTCCGTAGATTCAACTAAAGAGATGGGAACAAATGATTTGCTTCTTTGACAGTTAAACATTCCTCTGAAAATGGTCGAGTAAGAACTGGACTGAACACAAGCAGCCAATATCGTAAGGAAAGTTCTTAAAGACCTTGAGAAAGCCTGGAGAACTATTGCTCAAGAACACTTTTTAAAAAAATCCAAGCAAGTCTGACTCCTTGTAAGTAAAATGCGAAGAAATAAGAGGTGGCTCAAGACTTTTGCACAGTAGTGTGAACACACTGATGTGAATTTAGGACACCACTTTGTGTTGTGAAAAAGGCAACTTTGTTTTGAGTTTCTCCAAAACTTTTTTTTCCTCCAGCACATAAAGGTCATCTTCTCTGTAGTGGTAAGGTGAATATTTTAAAAACCTTGGGATCCAGAACAAAAACTGTCTGCATACTGCATAGATGCTACAAATGCATATTTTATGAGTCTGATGAAGTGGCCTGTGATTATCTCAGAACTTTCAAAAATTGTTTGTCAACCCCCAATCACTGAGTGTCTCTATGTCCCAAGTGGTCCCACAAAATTTGTTAGCCCAAAATAAACTTATGTCTATTAATTGCTTAAACACAAAACAGAAATCCTTGGCTTGGAACACAGAACATCATCAGCATATAACAGTTGTTTTTTTTTTATGTATGACTGTAGAGATCCATCTGTTAATCTTTCTTTGATCATAATCAGCCATGCAGGAGAATGAGTGAACAGCACTGAAGGCAGGAGAGTAGGCGGACTAATGCTCTTTATGGAATTATGGGATGGATACATACTCTGCACTCACAGACACACACACACGCAC
>VUQJ01002642.1:2033-4533 GCA_015108635.1 Andinoacara biseriatus | reverse complement strand
GATTGACAGACAGATTGGTGCTGTGGCCGCACTGATGCGGATGCTTCACCAATCCATCGTGGTAAAGAAAGAACTGAGTGTAAAAGCGAGGCTGTCCATTTACCGGTCGATCAACGTCCCTACCCTCACTTATGGTCATGAGCTTTGGGTAGTGACTGAAAGAATGGTGGTTTGGGTGATTTGTTCTGGGCATATCCTACCTGGAGGAGGCCCCGGTGCAGACCCAGGACTTGGGCTGCTGCCCCATGACCCAGCCCCAGAAAAGCAGAAGAAAATGGATCGATGGATAGATGGATGGAATAATAAAAATTATAAATTTTTTCCTACCATTTTTGGTGTGAAAACTTCCATAATGACTTAACAAATCTGTTATTTAATGAATAAATCTATGCAAAATTATAGAAATTTTTTGTGTCATTTTACATGCAATTTATCATATTTTAGATATGCATTTACAGCAAGAAACTAGAATGCAAGAGTTTTATCTTTAAAATGAACATGACATATTTGTGAAATTATAACTTGTTAGAATTATTATATTATTATTATTAATATTATTATAATTATTATAACTTGTAACTGTTAACAGTCCTTTTGTGTGGAAAAAAATGAAATGTATAAATCTTGTTTATTCGCAGGTCATGTTTTTCACATGATTTTACATTAAATATGTTAATTCACTGTTTGCTTTTTTTTTTTAAATCATTTTATTAATATTTCATATATTTAAAAATAACAGGAAATTTCTGTAAAATTCATAGGAAAAATTCTGCTAAATTACAGATTTTTTTTCTTCTTCCAGCAGTTTTTAACAGTGTTACAAATGTTATATTCTGATTTCACACAGCAGCATCTCAGAAAGCAAACAGACTGCCAGCTAACACTGATGAAAAATTTGAAGTTGAAAGGCAGCTGTAGAAAACAAAATGTAATGCCTCTGCAAGCAAGCCGTTTACTGTTGGTTGCAACTCACCAGTCAGGTGCAATAACAGGAAAATTTGAACTGTTGGCTGGTAAAAGATTTTGAATAAGCGTGATTAAAAGTTCTCATTTACTTGGTCCTCCTTCAGGGGTTGACCTGTAACGCTAAAGCTAACAGCACCCCTACCACTGAGGGTAACCATAATATAAAGGCCACCATTTTACTGGTCCCAGCAGCCTTTAAGAGCACATGCCTTTAGACCCCTGATCAATATATTTATTTCATCAAGAGCCTTCAAATTCTCTGGGGCTTTCTTTAGGTCAGCTGTCATCACAGCTCACAGTAATTGGTTGTGCGCAGTCGTTGGGTGGGGGTCAAAACATTCCAGTCAGTGCCGTGACAGGTCTTGTGTTCAGGTTCAGCACTGAATTCATTCCCTCTTGAATTTCAAGAAAATGTTCAGTAGTTGAAACCTTCACAATTCCTAGCTATTTCCAGCTTCCAAATATTGGACCATTTAATTCAGGTCCCACTGTTTAATTTCAATACAGCTGCACTTACAGCATTTTGTCTCCTGTAATAAAGAATGTGGCATTGCCGCCCCGTTTTATCAAACCTGCAAACTGAAATTTTCAAATAGATTTTCTTAGTTATGTGTTAAAAATTGAGTTATGTTCACTATCTGTGAACAAAATCCTATCTTCACTGAAACAACACTCAAAGTGGGAGTGAAAGTTTTTGGTCATTTTTATGCTTCACTTTGCAGTAAACATTTAATCTTTGCTCTCTGCACCCATTGTACACCTGTCCTCCCCCTTTTTCGTAGGCCTTTCAAAGTTTCCTCCTTTTCTTCCTGATGTTTTTTCCTCACTGTGGGCTGGTGGTGTTTTCATATTCAGCCGCTGTTTTCATTTGCTGCTTTCATAATGAAATACTGACACTTGGAGAGGGGGAAACAAAACAAATTTACTTGATTTGACAAAGGAATTATAAGGTTTTTGAAGACACTCTTTCCACAAGGAATCCAGTGGATCTTATTCATTCTTTTGAAACAACAGTGTTTCCATGTACTATGCAGTCTGCCATGAATATTGCATTTACTAGCTGGACTTTAAGGCTCAACTCTTCCTGCAGCTACATTCACATGCATGAAGCAGTGCAGTTTTCTGTTGTATTTTGGTTAAAGCTTGTTTAGGTACAAGTTACTTGCGAAAGCCTTTCATAAACTCTCTTATCGCGAATAAACCAGTGGGTTCACTTATAGTAGCTGTGACAAACACCAAAAATTACTTCTTTGTATTATGAGTTCTTTAAGTTGCCACAGATGACCATTTCCAAAAGCACATGCTTTACAGAGTCACGTCTGAGCCTTGACAGTTTAATCCAGTGTTTCTTTCATTAAACCAAATGAGAGCTATGGGCAGTTAAATGAAGCAAATGCAGTCCCTGTTGTTATTATGCTTTGCTTTGAATTATTTTTTGCATCATTCCTCAAACTGCATCAGCAGCATCCACTAAAGTTTTTGGAAAGTACATTACAAAAGTACGTTACATTTGATTTCTTTTGTATCCATGATG
>VUQJ01002639.1:41466-51665 GCA_015108635.1 Andinoacara biseriatus | reverse complement strand
ATTATAGAGATATATATATATATATATATATATATATATATATATATATATATACACACACACACACACACACACATACATATATATATATATATATATACACACATATATAGCGGGGAGAACAATATGGTTCTGCTAGAGTGGGCTGAAAAGATCATAGTCTACACACGATGCAATGGTTATACTTTCACCAAATGTGTTTGTTTTTTTGACACAGTTTCCCCTGCGGTCCACACGCTTCTTCCATCAGTGCAGCACCGCTTAGATTCTCGTGGTGTAGAAGATCTCATCTTGACCCTCAAAAAAGTCCTCAACAGCAGAGATGATCCCATCATTGGTCTGATACTGCTTCCCAGCCAAGTGTTTTTTTCATGTTGGGGAACAGAAAATAGTCAGATGGTGCCAAATCAGGAGAATATGGAGGGTTATCAACTCGTTTAAAGCCACAGTCACACACAACAGCCATTGCAACCACAGACTTGTGTGCAGGAACATTGTCCTGGTAAAACAGGACCCCCTTTGTCAGTTTTCCAGGCCGTTTTGACTTGATTACCTTTTGCAGCTGCCTCAACAAGTTGGCATAGTATTCTCCATTGATAGTATGGCCTTTTTGAAGGTAGTCAATGAACACAATGCCCTTTGCATCCCAGAAGACTGAGACCATCACCTTCCATGCCAATGACACCACCTTGGCCTTCTTTGGTGGGTGTTTCCACTGCCTGGACTGCTGTTTGGTCTCTGGCCCAACATTTATCTTGGGTGAAGACAATGTTCAAGAAAACCAGCTGGATTTGCTTCAAAAAGTGCCAAGTTTGCCTGCGACGTGACCAGCCTGGTGCGCTTTTGATCAGGCTTCAAAAGTTGTGACACCCACTGAGCAGAAACCTTTGACATGCCAAGTTTGTTATGCAGAATGTTCTCAACTCATTCACAGGAGCATTAGCTATCTGATTAACAATTAAACGTCTGTCATCATCACCGTGTGGTGAACACAGTCAATGTTATCTTAGGCAGAGGCTGTGGCAGGGCATCCAGACCTTGGGTCATCTTCAAGGTTCTCCCTACCCCTCTTGAATTCATCTGCCCACTTTTGCACAGTTGGCAAAGCTGGAGCATCATCTTCTAATGTAGCAACTATGTCAGCATGAATGTCCTTGGGGCAAACCCTTTTTCTGCAGACATTTGATAACACGACGGGGCCAAATTTGACCCATTTTCACAAAATGTCTCTAGTACAATGTGGGTTTACCTGGAAAGAAAACATGTCATCAGTAAAGGTTGAATTTAAGGCAAGGCAGGCATGTTGATGGCACAGCAGTTCCCACAATTCAGACATTGTAAGATTATCTAATCATGTTGTAAGCTAATCTAACAATGGAAAGAGAATTCAAAATTAACGGTCATGGCCACTGCCATGCAGCCTATGCCAACTGCTGTAGGGTGAGAGGTGGTGTCCAACTTTATCTAAAGGGCTTGTGTTGGCAATTAGGCACTAAATAAAGGTGGCCATTCCCTGCATAGGAGGGATTGGGATTTCTTGAACAGGGCTCCAGATCAGAACCTGTCATAGCTGGTCTTAATTTGGACTCAAAAGCCAGACTCAACACACCGACAGTAGTTTTACAGTGTTTGTTGAATAGAGATGGTGAATAAACTGTGGGCTGGTGAATGGCTTGGGAGAGCTTTTACACAATAGTAATGCAACCGTAATCTCTATTAGAGAGGTGAGGCAGAGTGAGAAGTGGCCAAGGTGAACTCAGATGATCTTGTGATTAGATTCAACAGTCTTACTTGTCAGCTCTTGGAATTGGAGGACAGGAGGGTTTACAAACATGTAGGCTGGTATCCAGAGTGACAAGGCAAGGAGAGCTGGAGAGTGGGCAGGCAAATAACTAGTTTGTAAGTTCTTCGATTTTGCAGTTGCCGGAAATGAATTTAGCTGCGAGTGGCTGACTGGGAAAAGAATCCTTCAGGAGTGAACAGGATTGCAAAGCAGGATTTGAAGAGGGAATTGGAAAGCAGACAGAGAGTCTGGGTTAGCAAATTTAAAAATAATAGAAGTGGTAATTAAGGAGGACCTGATTACATCATATAACAATCTGGCAGAGATCTTCAGCACCATCCAGCCAAAGCAAGGAAGCCATGTTCACAGGCCGACCAGCCGGGGAACACCAGTCCACAACTCAGCATTGGCATTATAGACAGACCTCGGGGGTCCACGTCCACCCGGTAAAGTCACTGTTCCCCCTCAGTTTAAATTTAAACACCCATATTGTGCCTTAAAGCTACACCAGCTTCTCACCCATCGCCATTGAATGATATGTTCCTCTCAAGACAGCCTATTTATCTTACAAAAGCTCTGATTATACTGTAAAATTAGTGTAAACAAGACGAGAAATACAATAATGTTTGAGTGTCATAAATGTCGTGATGCTGCTGTTCATTGATTGATTGATTGCTTTTGTCAGGTTTTAGGAGCTGATAGCGGTTCTGTCGTATTGGTGAATAACTTAAGTAGGTGGTATGATAGCTTAAAGACTGACACTCACAAGCCCTTTTTATTACACAAAATGCAATGGATCAAGAAGATATACATTAAAAAACAAAACCAGCAAAAAATAAATAAATACACAAAGAAGGAAAGTTCTTAAAAGTACATTTAGACAAGTTTCTCCTATAGCAATAGATCAACTGCAGATAAGCGTGTCACATAAATTATGTTCACCTGTCCCGCAGAAAAATGGCCAAAACAGCATTAGTTTGAATTCATTTGAGGTGACTGAGATTTATTGTCCTTTCAGCAGCACTTCTCCATGCTTTATAAAGTGTTTTGGAAGACATACAAAAGGTTTTTAGTTTTACTAAACTGCTTTTTGGTCCTTTATGGAGGAAGCTTCAGCCGGTTGAGACTGAATATTGTCCCTGGTAAATTCTACAGGAACATTACATCAACAAATAACTTTTTTTATGGTATGACAAGTATCATATTCAGTGAAACATAATTGTTCACTTTCTTGATGAAAGTTAGATGAAGGCAGGAACATCCTGGAGTTAATAAGTTAGTAAATTCCTGGGAACCTCACCTTGCTTCCAGGTATTGTACTCATCAAAGTAAATGGTAAATGGACTAGTTCTTATATAGCGCTTTTCTACTCTAACTGAGCACTCAAAGCGTTTACATTTACCCCATTCACACCCATTCATACAAGCACTCCCATGTGTCAAGCTAAGTGCTTTTTAATCTAACATTCACACACATTCATCCTCCAACGCTTGCGTCGGAGAGCAACTTGGGGTTAAGTATCTTGCCCAAGGATACATTGACACGCAGCCTGGAGTAGCCAGGAATCGAACCACCGACCTTCCGATCAGTGGGTGACCTGCTCTACCTCCTGAGCTACAGCCACCCATGCTAACCTGGACCGCCGTTACATGTAACAGATGTCAAAGTGCTTTCAATCTTGTTGAAATTGTCCTTTAACTGTGCCTTAGGTTGTTGTTCAGTGTCATTAATTCTGACACTGACAGTCCAGGATAAAGCTGATTATCACATGGCTCAGTGAGACCCAGGATTTTTCAGTCCAGCTGTGTCAGTGTTCACTTGAAAGAGTAGCAGCTATTAATCATTAATCAGCTGTATTAGCACACAGTAGTTTCTTAAAATCTCAACACTACAATATTGCAGATTGTTAAACACATTCTTATTGCCTGAATCTTTAGGGAGACGGGGAGTGAGCATGTCTGAGTTTGTGTGTCTGTGTTTTACAACCTGACATCCTCACAGTAGGGACACGCTGCAGACAGCTCAAGAATGTTTCGGTGAACCTCACTAATGGGGGTGAGGGTGCTCATTTAGCAGACTGATAGAGTCTCATTTAATCCTACAGATGTGCCTTATCAGTGTTTTCCAGTTTTTATTACCTTACTTCCTCTACTCCGTGTTCTATGCTTATTATTTATTTATTTATTATTTCCCACGGCCAGTAAAGATTGAATTTGGAAAAAGTTGGAGAAAGAGTGGAAAAAAAAAATAGTCTCATGCTGCACCCCATAACATGATTGTGAGCACTGGACAGGTTGGTGGTGGTCTGAAAGACTTTAATTAAAATCTAAACTGGCATAGCAGCACTGGAAGAATCCACCAAGAAGGATCACACATTATTACTACTATTTTTATCATTATTATTATTATTAGCCTCGTTTTAATATAAATTGTGTATAATTAGTGAGCCTAAACCTTCTTTTGGCATTAAAAAAAATCAGTATTTACTGAAGACATTAAATGAAAATTCTGCAACATAATGGCGTGGACATGGTTATTTTTGTGACTGGTCTCATTACAGTCCATTTCTGGGAGTTTCCCCTTCAGACCACAAAATTTGGGGAGGTGATTTGCTAAGGTCTGCAGTAGGCAATTTACTGCTGTTTGTGCCGTTATTTGCCAAAGGAGCATGCACTAACTCTGTCGTGCTTAACAGTGATAGATGTTATCAGACCAAGTAATCGCCAAAGCTGTGTTTCCACTGTATAAGTAGTAATTGTGTCCTTACCCCAAATGTTTAAAGCCAAGCCCTGATTTTTCCTGGCCCTATCTGTGGTATTTTAATGCAACTGAGTGGAATTTAATGTGGAGGATGGGAGGAGGAGAATAGTTTCTCAGTACAGCTTATGGATGTTTATTGCCATTGCTACTATTGCTGTATTTCTATATTGCCAAAGTATTCACTCACCATATCAGGTTTGACTCATGCAGGCATGGGGTTAGGAGTACACCATATTGCCAAAAGAATTCACTCATCAATCAAAATCACTAAATTCAGGAGTTCTAATCCCTTCCGTGGCCACAGGCGTATAAAGCCAAGCACCTAGGCATGCAGATTGCATCTACAAGCATTTGTAAAAGAATGGGTCCCTCTCCGGAGCTCAGTGAATTCCAGCTTGGCACCATGATAGGATGCCACCTTTGCAACAAGTCCAGTCATGAAATTTCCTTGTTACTAAATATTCCACAGTCACAAGCAATTGGGAAAAACAGAAATTCAGCCACAAATTGGTGGGCCATGTAAAATCACAGAGTGGGGTCAGCGGATGCTGATGGTCCACCAAGTTTCTGCAGTTAGTCCCTACAGATCTCCAAACATAATGTGGCCTAAAGATTCACTGAAGAACAATGTGTAGAGAGCTTCACAGAATGGGTTTCTATGGCTGAGCAGCTGCATCCAAGCCTTACATCACCAAGTGCAATGCAAAGTGTTGGATGCAGTGGTTTTAAAACACGCTCTTGGAAAAGCAGAAGGACACACACAAACCAAAAAAAGTAAAGGCTGGGTGCTGAGCCAAAAGGGGATGAAGAAGAAAGGGTCCGCACACCAGCAGATCTCCAAAATAATATAATTTATTAAAGAACAAACCTTAAAGGAGAGTGATGTTTCGGGCCATAGATTTCTCTTCCTCAGACTTTAAAGCAGACCCCTCCGCCAAACTTTACACTTTGGTCAGTGCAGTCAGACAAGTACTGTTTTTCGTGCAACCACCAAACCCAGACTCATCCATTACATTGCCAGACGAAGAAGCGTGATTTGTCACTTGAGAGAACACGTGCCTATTGCTCTGGAGTCCAGTGGCACTGCACTTTACAACACTGCATCTGACACTTTGCACTTTGGCAAGTGTTGTATCTTTTACATCCATTCATCTTCTTTTGCTTATCCTGGTCCTCGTCGCTGGGGGACTGGAGCCTATCCCAGCTGCAACAGGGCGAGAGGCAGGGTACACCCTGTACAGGTGGCCGGCCTGCCGCAGGACTAACACAGAGAGACAGACAACCATTCACACTCACATTCACACCTATGGGCAATTTAGAATCACCAATCAACCTAACCTCACTAACTGCATGTCTTTGGACTGTGGGAGGAAACCTGGAGAAAACCCACACACAGTCTTTTACAAATATATATCAAATAATTATTGTTATTATTGTTAATATTCCTAAACTTTACAGTAATGCTGTTCAGCTGCAGCTGAATGTAATGTGGAATTTTGCAGAAACACTACTCACTTTGTGTTCCCCACTGATGCCTGTGTGTCAGAGTCCTTCGTGGGGCACCACACAGCGCAGAGAAAAAGCAAAATTGATGTGTGGATTTACACACAAGGTACAAGTGTGGCAACTTTATTAACACTAGATCAGTCAGGACTTGGTGAGATCCGTCATATGTGTTTGTCCCATTCTACAAGTCAGGTTGACCGTTATACAGATTTCAACAAACCATGAGGGAATTGTGTGTAAATAAGTAGCCTATATGTGGGTGAATCCTGTTCATTTTAGATGATTCATATAGAGAATGGCTGCACTGTCCCCAACCAGCTCTCACACACTATGTCTGGCCAAAGATTTAGTCCCATGTCAGAACATACTGTATGTCAAGCTGTGTGGAGACCTGGCCACAGGCCCGGAGCACAGTGGTAAGGTTTAATTTAAAAGTTTATTTAACAAACAAGGCTTTAGTCCTCTTTCAGGCAATTTGCTGGTTGCAGGCGAGTTCTTACTCTCTAGCGGCTCTCTCCTCGCCGCGTCTCTCCTGCAGCATCCTGTCTCCACCGCTCCCAAGCGGTGTGGGTTCCCTGGTGAAAGGGAGCCGACAAGTACCACAAGCAGTGCAATGATCTGGCGGCGACTGAGAAGATGCTCCAGCCTTTTTTTTTTTAGCCAGAAGGGGTATTAGTTTAACAGCCCACAGGTGAGTGATTTGACATGCAGCTCAGGTGTGCAATCAGCAGGGCGGAGACTTCCAGCACGCTCCACCTCTGGAACTCAAAAATACACACATTCCTCCAAACAGACACACTCACACACAAATAAAGGAGGGAGAGAGAGCAGAAGAGGAGATAGAGAGAAAGGGCGAGTCGGTCCAGGGAGACGGCAGACCATGACAACACATTGATTTTCCTCTTGCCACCTTTCCCTGGTCTGATTTGCTATGCTGTTTCTGGAGAGAAACACACATGTAAAATCTGTGCTTATATGATATTATTTTTCTTAAACTACAAGTACCATGCTATGTTTGTGTTACAGATTCCTGGCACCCTCATCAAGTCTGCACATTTTCATTACATTTAGTAGATTATGGTAGTCATTACTGAAATAACCTGTATTGTTCAGTTGGTGCATGGTTATCCTGCTAAATTTGACAAACAGTAATCAGCATAATGAGTAAGTTCTTGGTGAAAAGTTTGTCTTTGTGTTAAGATCCCATTTCAGGCTCTTATTCAGTGACTTCATATATGACTAATGTCACTGCATGAGATGTCAATGAAGAAGACAAGACAATCATTAAAGATAATAATGGCTGCTGTGTCATCAGCTTAACACATGTACAGCCTGGTCTATGTGAGAGCTATGGGCCTCACACACCAGTCACTGAAAGCCTCGGTACCAGCACATGCAATTTTTCCTCAAGTACAATAAAAGTGCCAGAAAACAGCACAATTTACTGTAAACATGCCTACTAAACTCCAAATAAACACTTGATTTAAGAGACATGCTCCAACATAGACTCATCGTCTACCAGACCTGAACAGTTTCTCCCCACATAATGAAACACAGAAATGTATGAATAGGGTCATTTCTGTTTGGATTTTGCAACAGTTTGCAGACCTCCTGTAGCCCTGTCTGCCCTTAAATCGGCAGCAGCATCCTGTGAAACACATGGAGTAAAAAAGCAGAAGACAGTGCGGTCCGGCTGAGACTAAAGCTGAAGAAATCCCATATGTGTAGAGCAGTTGCAGGTGGACAGAGGAGTGAAAAGGGAAAATTCACAGGAAGGAGAAAGAAGGAGAGCAGAGTGGGAAAAAATAGAAACTACTTGGGACAGACAACACCAGGCTCACTCATTTCACTATGTGCACTCTGTTCACATAGAGACTTGTGTTGTTTGTGTTATTTATCAAACAGCAGCACCGATCTAGGAGCTAGTTCTGCTGTAATTTCATGCACTTTGCATTGAGGCATGCATTTAAGGCAGAAGAGTGCAAAGACAGTTTGAGGTGTACAGTATAAGTGCTGCTGATTGGGCATGCATGCTGTCAGCCAGTTATAGAGGAAAAAAAACAGTTGATAAGTGCTCAACAACTACATCAGGAAAAGTGGTCATCCACTTCACCAGAGATTTTTTTTTTAAGAGCCGTGAAACTCTTTACAGGCAAGTGCTCAATCTTGTGTATAAATGACAAAATGGTTTGAATTTTTAGAAGCTTGTTCCTTTGTGAGTTGGATGCCTACTCTGACAACTCCATCTCTTGAAAACTATTTTTCATAACTAAATTTTGTTTTTGTTTAATTTGTGACTGCAAATAAAGAAATGCAAAACAGTTCAGCATTACATTTCCTGTCAACATGATAAAGAAGCTTTGTTAGGTTACTTATTTGGAAAGTCAAAAATACTTTGATACTGCATATATCAGTATTTTTTTAATCATAATCACTGCATTTATTTATTTTTTCCCCCATGAAAATATGTTGTGTTGATAATTACACCCATTTGCAGTGACTGTATCAGTACAGATCATTATTTTTGTCTGCCCACAGCATTTGGTTAAAGTGACAGAGACTGTGGTCTGCTTTTACAGGGAAAAAAGCCTAAGGCCTTACACACAAGATGTTTGTTTATATTTAAGCAAACCCACAATCTTTCCTTTTCTGATTTTCCTTTTGTTGCCTAAATCACAGCATGCCTTACTCAAATACTGTATTTTCCATCTTCAGCATAAAAAGGGTGTCTGCTGTACTGACAGATAAGAGCACTGATTTACCACTACATTTATTACCACAATGGTGTGATCAACAGTTCTCACAGCATCTGGCTGTTTGTCTTTCATTAAACAGATTTCCATAGAATTCTTCATCGAGGTGGTCATACTGTAGGACTCTACAAGGTGCAGGATTTCCTTTTAGTAAATGAGTCCTTTCAGTACTGGAAAGATTCACATTCAGAGAGTTTGTGATAAGATGAGATGAGCTGTGATGAGATGAGATAAGTTAATGTTTGTGGATAAAAACGTATCTTCATCCGTTCAGTTTTGGTCCTCAGGCAGCGGTAACGCCGGCCTGATGGGAGCAGGGAGAAGATCGAGTGTCCGGGGTGGCTGGGCTGTTTTAGGATCTTCAGAGCCCGTAACCTGCTCTGCTTGGTGTAAATGTCCTGCAGGTGCCAGCTGGTCAGCGCAGGTCTTAAGGACAAGTCCGCTAATACCGTCTGGTCCGGCCGCTTTCCTGGTTTTTACACTTCTAAACACCCTCCGCACGTCACGCTCTGTCACAGTGAGTGTCTCCGCCTCTCCGGCTGGGAGCGCAGCTGTTGGCTTCGGTCAAAATTGGCTTTTTGGTCTTCAGCACTCTATCCTTGCCAGAGAAAGATATAGTCTTTCTCTTTCTTCTTCAAAGATCCCGATTCAACTAGGCCTGTTTCTTGCAGAGTGGCATGTCTACCTTCAGTCTCAGTTGTTTGTTGTTGATGACCGCTTTCTTTCTTGTGTCACTGATGTTCTGGAGGTCATCAAGTCCAGTTGTCATGGTGTGGACGTTCCAACATCCCAGTTCAAGAGCTGGTCTCTTACTATTTTTTGTGGTCTGCTTGTTGGATATCCTTATTTCCATGTACCCGGTGAGGAAGGCAGACCATGATAGGACAGCACCTTAGTTTGGGACTGCCCAATATAAGACTGCTGCTTCCCGTGTGGTTTCAAAGCTGTGAAGCGAAGCTGGACTGTCCTCTCCAGGGCAGGGAAGTGTGGAGTTCCAGCTGTTTCCCATGTGGAAAGTCCCCCCTCTCCACGACACTGATTGATGTAGCGGAGCGGCAGAGCCGATACAGTTTGGGGCCAGCATCACTACAGGAGTTGGCAGAGTGAGACTGCATACAACCACGAACTGCCTATGTGACTCTAACTCCAGATTTTTTCCTTAAGGTTTTTTCCTGAAGTCTTTTCTCGAAAGAGTTCTGACTGCAATGCAGTGGAGGTTTTTGAGTTTTTCTTATCTGCATGAGGTAGGTGGCACCAGGTTACATGGTTACCGGTGCCTTACCTGACCCTAGTCACTGGATAAATCTGCAAGGATTCACAGAGAGGCGGTTAATTTGCACAACTGAATATCTAATTGTGTTTCACGAGGTAAGTGGCTGGACTTACTAGATTCCCTC
>VUQJ01002639.1:15582-29574 GCA_015108635.1 Andinoacara biseriatus | reverse complement strand
ACCGAACATTACTGAGACGGCCTTTTATGTGCAACCACTAGATGTTTCTTAATTTTATTTTAAAATTTAAAATGTGCCAGCAAAAATGGTCTATGGGGTTGTTGTTTTTTTGTTTTTTTTTTAAAGGAGGACAGACTCGCTGATTCATGCAATCCTTTCAGCACAGAAAATCTTGCAGATGGGTCAGAAGCTTGTGTTCACATAAAACATCAAATGTGATCTTCTGATCAAAGCCAATAGACTTTGACTATGGCGTGCTTTTTGGTGCCAGAAAGGTTGGTTTGAGTGTTTATTCAACTGTATATCTCTTGTGATTTTCAGCAAAGGAGTCTCCAGAGTCCAGTTTCAAACATTCAGTTCTGTAAAAAGGAATGCCTCATTGAAGAGAGAGGCAAAAAAAAAAAAATGACCATAGTTGGAGCAAGACAATTAGCAGAAAGACT
Organism: Andinoacara biseriatus; assembly: GCA_015108635.1. Classification (NCBI taxonomy): domain Eukaryota; kingdom Metazoa; phylum Chordata; class Actinopteri; order Cichliformes; family Cichlidae; genus Andinoacara; species Andinoacara biseriatus. Next base: position 29,131 of record VUQJ01002639.1, on the reverse strand, counting down.
TTGGTAACTCAGATAAAACTGCTTTGCAACTGTGCTGTGTGGAAGAGCACCTCATAAGCAAAAAAACAAGCAACTGTATGAAATGCAGACTATTTAATTAACAAGAGGCTTTTGTGAACCTTCAGAGTTACTGTTTATGATTCACTGTTTTCTGATTTGTCTAAAGAGCCATAGAGCTGTCATTCTGAAACGAAAGCACGTAGGGATGAATACAATATGATCCCACAGAAACATCCCAAAAGAAACAAACAGAGCAAGGAAAGCAGACAGACTTTGTGGGTTTAGAGCAGCCACTTTCCCCCACACACTGAAACTGTAAGCAGAGGCATGATTGGGCAGAAAACAATGTGAAATAAACTAACTGTAGGGAAACAGACCACATTAGAGTCACATAAATGTGATTTAATATAATGTGACTCTGTGAGGTGTTTATCTCTGTGACTAGGGAGAAATTGGATCATGAGTACATTAAAATTTCAGAGGAGCACTTCACCATTCCTCACTGCTTTTCATCATTATTGTCTTTTTCACTTCACTTCCCAACCGAACTCCAAAAGCGGAGAAGACGCAAGCACTGAAACATTCTGTCTCCCATACAAACAAAGGGAGTTTGTCTCCTTGTCATGCTTTGCACCCTAATTTATACCTGTTCCTGTTTGGCAGGTCACCAGTCTGTCGCAGAGCTTGCACAGAGAGACAGACAACCATTTGCACCCATGGGCAATTTAGGATCGACAATTTAACTGAACCCCACTAACTGCACAGACCTGGGGAGAACATCCAGCAACCACCATGCCACTGTGCTGTAATCGTCTAATAAAATACTTGGAATCACTTATACCACAAGCATGGCAAAGCCCCAGTCAGTGGCTCGAACTGTTCAGCTGCCTATGTTAGCACTTGTCAATCAAAGCAGCCATTTACCAAACTTAACAAAACCCAAAAGGTAAAAAAAAAAAAGAAAAAAACCTCAGTTCAGCTGTTATGCAAGGAGAAACATTTTTCCATGGGAGAATATGTGGATCGACTCACTTGGAGCCAATCTCAAGTGGACATTAAAGGAACTTCAGTTTTTGGCACTTCCATGTTAATTTTTCAGTCTAGGTGCAAGAGGTTCCCACTTGAGCTGATACTGAACATCTTTTGTATTAAAAATGTTATTCTAGTACCTGTGTAGTGGCAATGATAAAATCTGATGCAAAATCTAATTAACCCTTTTGGTTAAACCTTGTTGGTCAGGCTTGTCAAAAGGAATACAGTATCTTTGAAAGAGAGTTGGCTTATTGAATTATCCTGTTTAAACTCTTACATAGTCTTTAATGTAGGTCCTATCTATTCTCTAAGGTCTCGAGCAGCATTGCTGTAATTAAGAAAAAAGTATGTGTAACAGTTCAACCAAATTTGTACTGCATATGAATCAGTGTAATTGATGTTTCATTATTTATCTTTCCAGAATTTACTGCATCTCCCACTGACATTTCTGAACAGTTTGTACTTGTTTGTGTGTGTGTGTGTGTGTGTGTGTGTGTGTGTGTGTGTGTGTGTGTGTGTGTGTGTGTGTGTGTTAGTGGTAATAAGCTCAACTTTTCCTCAGAAAAATAGCAAAGAAATTGATTGAAAAGGGTGAATAACAACCATTGTATTTTTTCATGATTTGAATTTTAACCTACTGTACATGTTAATAACTGTGTAACTCAGAAATCCTCTCAAACATTATGAATTGTTTTCCAGCTAACCTGAAAAGAATTCGGCATTCAGTTGTCTTCATAACAGTTTCTAAAAAAAAGTGAAACAGAAATTTGTGATATTTTAATTTGTTCATGGGAAAATATTTATATATACATTATACATTTATAGAAACATTTTCCATATACATTGCTGTGCAAAAGTCTTGATTTATTTATTTATTCATATTTTATCCAAAGAGCCAGACTTATAATTTTTAAAATGCTCCTCAGAAATAGTTTTCCGAAGGTCTTTCAAAGCTTTTCTCCCCCATTTCTTTAGTTGAATCTGTGAAAAATGCCAAAGACAGCACAGTGTGAGAGGCATAAAATAGTATTTTTTGCACCAACAAAGGGATTCTCAAAGAGCTGTTAACTCAAAACTTGGCATCGCTCAGCATGGTGTGCAATGTGTTCTTAAAAAATTGAGGAAGCTGAACAAGTAAAGGGCAAAAGATATAGTGGTAAAACTAAAACACTATCAACAGCGGATGAAAAGTATCTGATGGTCATGACTTCAAGAAATAAAAAAAAAATTTCAGCAAAAATCTAACACAGATCTAAATAGATCGAATTATGAACACAGAACAGTGCCATCAGATTTTGTTCCACCATGCAATACCATCTGGAAAGTTTCTGATTGTTAACAGCTTCAATTTGCAGCATGATAATGATCTCAAACACACTGCCAATGCATTAAAGGCATACCTGGACAGAAAAACAAGAAGTGGAATTCTATCAGCCATGGATCGGCCTCCCCAGAGCCCAGACCTCAACATTATTGAAGCAGTGTGGGATCACCTTCTTCCACTGCTCTGTAGTCTAGTTCTGGTGCTCAAGGGTCAGCATGGGCAACCTGACTGGTCTGCAGCTATGCAGCCCCACAGACAACAAACTGCGGCGGACTGTGTATTCTGACACATTTCTATCAAAACCAGCATTAACTAAGCTACACTAGCTCATCTGTTGATCAGCCTTTGCTCTCACATTCGTCGATGACCTCGGCCACCCATGACTCTGTCACAGGTTCACCACTGTTCCTTCCTTGGGCCATTTTTGTGCCATGGTTCATGCTGGTGGGCGAAGTTATGGAGTTGCTAGGATTGGGCTGGTTCTCCTCCCCTTGGGTGGAGCCTTGTCTCTTGCAGCGGGCTGTCACACCTGTGTTCCATCAGCTCATGAAGGAGCCAGTATTTGAGGACCGGTGGAGCCCTTCACTCCTTGCCTGACAGTCAGCTACTGTACCTACTTGTGGCAACTAGGTCAAGAGCGCTAGAGTCTTTTTGTGCTTTTGTGTTTTTGGATTCCTGCGCTTTTGTGCTTTGCTACCGCTCCACGGCCAGTTACTTGCTTTATTCATTCACTTTTTTCCAGTATTTACCTGCCTGCCCTCCTGTAACCTCGGAACACACAGCCTCGCTTCCGCCTCCCGGAAAGGAATCCCACACATTTCCAAGTAAGCCCTCTGTTTCCCTTGTTACTAGCAAGACAACCCTCTTTGAGTCCTCATTTCTGAGTATGGCTTGCACCATATAACATTTTGATAGATACTGACCACTGCAGGCTGGGAACATCCCACAAGAGCTGCAGTTTTGGAGATGCTCTGACCCAGTCATCTAGCCATCACAGTTTGGCCCTGCTCAAACTCGCTCAAATCCTTGTGCTTTCCCCATTTTACCTGCTTCTAACACATCAACTTTGAGGACAAAATGTTAATTTGCTCCCCAATAAATCCCACCCACTGAAGAGATAATCAGTGTTATTTGCTTCACCAGTCAGTGGTCATAATGTTATTGCACATTTCAATAAATCACTGCACATATTTCCCATTTTCCTAGCAGAATATAAAGAAATGAGGGGTGTCTGAAAAGTTTTGCACAGTACTGTAAGTATTTAAAAATCCCTATAAGCATGTTGTACTTTTCTTTTATTAGCACATAGCACATATTAAACCATACCCCACTCCACCTTTATCTGCTAATTTGTATAGTCATGTGATATCTTGGAAAAATGTTCAGAATAATTAAGCCGCTGTGCTTCCCTTTTAGTTTCTGTGGGAAACTACCCATGAAATAGACAAGTGATCTCCAGAGACTCTGTCCTCACTGTAGAGGAGATTAACACATTATCTGGATATAGATGTACATGACTGGGGGCATGCTGCAGAGAGGGCTTGATGGGAACTGCAAACTGTGAAATGATTTTAGCGTAATCTCATCAATGTTTATGGTGTTGAAGATGTGAGCAGTGACATTCAGTAGTGTACAGGGTGTATTGGAGGGCAGACAGAACTGACACGTGTTCCAGTTAGCTGCATCACACTCTAACTCATGTCTTACCATCATCTGTAATAACAAAACAGTCACACTTATATTTGTAATATAATTCATGTGTCCTGTCCAAGTAAGGGAACAATATTTCAGCTATTCTAACAATATCAACAGTCTTATTGCAATATATGCCTGTGTGTACGTGTATTTATCTGCACAACATATACTACAAGTGTTTTGTTTTATTCTACACTGTTAAATGCCCCTTGGACAAACTCACATGCATTTTAGAATATCCTCACAAGTATGAGGAGTTGCTCCATTGTTGCACAACTAGGCCAAAACTTGCATTGTTCCTCCTGAAGCTGAGGTTTAACAAACAGACATATTCTCCTTCTTAATATCTTGGCATAGACTATCCCAGGGAGGCTGAGGAGAGCAGAGCTGGCAAAAGTACAGATATCCTGTACTTAAGTAGAAGTACAGATGGTAAAAAAAAATACTGATTCAACTTCTTTACTTGAGTAAAAGTGAAAAAGTACAGGCTCTGAAATGCAGTCAAATTTAAGAAAGTAAAAGCCGCTCTTTGGAGGATATTTCTACCAGTTATTTTCGTGCAGCACAAACTGAACCTTGTGCTATATTAATGCAATGATAAAAGAATATTATTACATAAAAATACAAAGTTTATTTCAATCTAAATTCAAATGAATGCACTCCGCTTTAACACTGTTATGAAGAACATGAGCAGGGTAAAAGAGAGGATTTAAAAACAGCTCTTTTTGCTATTACCTACATTATACAGGATGACTCTGTCTCATCACCTAAGCAGAAAATGAGTACAGTCACGGGTTACTGTAGAATTCAGCAGGTGGGGGGGATTTTAGGATCGGTTGTAGTGGCTCAGCGTGGGGAAAAGAATCATCACTCCCAATAATTTCTATTGTGAGCTCCAGTAGATTTTCTTTGTGTGCAGGCTGTGATCAGCTGCTACTGGTCTCAGGTTCACTGTTCTTTGTAGATTTACACAACTGAATTCAAAAAGATGTAACCCAGTATTGTAGCTGATTTTCATCCCCTACACTGAGAGTATACTGTCTTTATACTGTCGTTATAAAATTTGTATAAAAGTGCAATTCAGTGAATGCATCTAAGCATTATAAGCTTAGACCATGAACACCACATTTCAATTAAATTACAGATACAGTAAACCCTTCCTATATCGCACTTTACCTTTCGCGACCTCGCTGTTTCGCGGATTTTTTTAGGACAGTTTTTATGCTTTCGTTTTTTTTAAACAGCGTATAAAAGCACATTGTGTTCTGCGTCCTGATTGGCTGTCAATCTCTGCTACAGTGGAACACGTGAGTCACAATGTGTCGAACCTCGTTGGTTGATTATTAAAATTATTTTTTTACAGTATTACTAAAAACTATCACAGTTATTTGTAAGAAAACGTTTCTATTTTTGTTTCTCAAACAAATGCTTGGGCCTGAAAACAGGTTTTGATCTTTGGTTTGGTTCTATAGTGCTTTATAATAATTGTAAAAAATGAAGCTGACTACTTCGCGGATTTCGCCTATCGTTGGTTATTTTTGGAACGTAACCCCCGCGATAAACGAGGGTTCACTGTACCTGAAAAAAACTACTTAAGTACAGTGACAGTATTTGTACTTTACAGCTGTGGAAGAGAGTGACATTCCTGAAGTTGGAACACCCTGAGGCAGTGGTCTTTTTTTTTAAGAAAGGGGACCACCATTCCAGTTTACTGATACAAGGGAAACTTCCACACAGTATTGCAGAGTTGTGTCAACCAACCAGTTTGCAGTTGAGTTCACACTCAATACTACATACCCAACATATATGTGGGCATGACATTTTTTCCACTTTCTGAGTAGAGAATCACGTCTCGCAAAAGTTCACAGACTAACCAAAATCCCCCAAACCCAAGTTTTTGCTCCGGCCAGTGAGAGAACCTCAGTAGCACTCCTTCTTCAGCTAGAAAGTGCCATTCACCTCTGCTGTCCACCATTTGATGCAGAGGTTATTGCCACAACAGGCACCAAGACAAAGCTCCTTGCAGCCTCTTCAGCAATGGTGGTGTGGAACATGGTCTATTTAGACCCTGACAAAGTTCTGAAGGTGGGAGTTAAAGATCTCCTGGGTTGAAATTGGGCAAGCCGTTCCTTCCAGTCACACCCCTCGACTGCTATTGTGAGCATTAAAGTACCCCAACAGCTGCTACTCAGGGCCTAAGCACTAACAATAGTTAGGACACATTCCCAAACACGGAGGCACAGGTAACATTGGGGAAACCCCAACATGTAGGCTCCAAGCTAGGGGGATACAACTATGTCTAGCGCTCTGAGTGTTCGAGGGTCAGAGTGGAATAGAGTGGGTGGTGGGCCCAGAGGATGTTGGGGCCACATGGGTAAAGGACGGTCCATCAGGCACTCTCAAATGAGCCCCTCCCCTAGACCTGACTCAAGGGTGGGGGGCTGGTATCCCTGATCTGGGTGACATTTCTTGAATTCTTGTTGAATCATCATAGTGGTATTTTTGAAACATTCTTGGACCCTCGTCAAATTGGCTTAGTAAACCACGCAAGAGGGAAACTGCCCCTGACAACATAGCTCCTGGGATCCCTTGAGTCCCTCAAATCCCTCCAGCAAAAAAAGGTGATGAGTTTCATTGGGGGAAATAAAGAGGAATGTTCAAAGGAATACAATAGAGATGTATAATCATCTGTAGTTATAATATAACTTTTTTTTTTTTGCAGCATCTCAATGTTAGACAGTGAAACATACTTCCAATAAAGAGTAGAGCAAATGTTTCCATATACCACTGTAAACACATGCTGGTTTAGGGGAAACAGTTATATTTTCCAGTTAGGCATTATTTTCACAACAGGAGGCTCTGTCACTCCTCCTCCACTGTTTGTGCTTTACCAAACAAGTTGCACAGCCAGACCTATAAAGAGATGAGAACAGTGTGCATGTGTATGTATAGATTTATCCTGAATCAAGAAACACAGCAAGTGGTCCAAGGCATATTGAGTGTACTGCACAATTTCTTCCTGTCTGGCAGACTCTGGGTCTGTGTGGTCATGAAAAACCAAAAACAGTAACTTCTTGGTCTGACATTGGCGATTAGAACTAGAGTTAGAAATCATTTTTAAACCAATTAACTGCCGAATAGTGCTAATAGTGAATTAGCTGGTTTGTCAGCTTAATTCCTGAAGGTTCAAGATGTATAACTGCAAGCCATTCCTGTTTTTGTTGAGGAAAGGTGGTGTTACCCATTAGCTTTCAACCAGTTTCCTGTGTCAAAGGCTCCAAGACTCAACTAAAAATAACTGCTGTGGGTATTTAGGAGCACTAGCATTAGTGAACTGTACATATCTTCATTGCCCAGAAAGTTTTGCCAATAATTTGGCAAACAATTTGCCGATTTGTATTGAGCACCTTGAGGTGACTGTTGTTGTCATTTGGTGCTATGCAAAGAAAATTTTATTGAATTGGACTAAATTATCTGGCTGCATTTCAAAGTAATTGTGCCCAACCCTGTTAGTTCCAATTATTATTTTACACAAAAACGTTTTCTACATGAGGCAACAAATCACAGTAGTACAACTAATGTTCTGTGCTTTCCAGAACCTTTAGAGGAAAAAAAAACATAATTCAAACTGAACATTTATTTGAGTTGAATAATTTGAGTTGTTTGAATTTGATTGCCCTTCAGTCACATTTGTCTTGCCAAGTCTTACTTTTCATCTTTCCCCTTTTCATGAAAGACTACAGTGTGAAAAATGCAGGGAGTTGTAATGACTGGAGGGACTCTGAGGTCTGCTATTGGATGGTAGTGGGCTACTGTGCTTTCTGTTCTTTTGAGAAACGTTAATGTCTTTTCAATGACTAGCTGAGCCATGGATGGCAGTGAACCCTTTTTGTTTCTAACATAAGTGCCTATACTTTCTTCCTGAAAGGGAAGATAAGAAGTGCCCTGAGTGAATGTGCAGTTTCTGGGTATATTTAATATGATGGTGGATTTTATGCACCATTCCTCAAAGTGGGCCTTGCTGCAAAGTAGGGAATATTGCTTTTGATGGAAAATGGGATGAAATGGTTTATTAAACATTCCCACTCACATGTTTTTGACATTTACAGTATATTCCCAGTTCCTGTTCTGTGTATGCCAGGGACTTTACATAGGTAATGGATCTGTTTTTAAATAAATTAACAAATGAATAAATGCAGTTCAAACATTGCATATAAATATGTAACTTGTCTATTTACTCCTACTACAGCGGGGGTGGGCAACTCTAGGCCCCGAGGGCCGGTGTCCTGCAGGTTTTAGATGTGTTCCTGAGCTAACACACATCATTGGAAGGAATCTGGAGAACTTGACTGCATACTGAGGAGGTAATTCAGTCATTTGATTCAGGTGTGTTGGATCAGGGGCACATCTAAAACCTGCAGGACACCGGCCCTCGGGGCCTGGAGTTGCCCACCCCTGTGCTACATTGCCATGTGGGTTGTGGTTCCAGTTAGCAGACAAACTTGTGTTCTGCTCAGGCCTTTTCTATCATGCAAGAAGCCTCCTGAACTTTAAGGCATGTATATGCGGGTGTTATTTTGTGTGTATAATGCTTGATAATTAGAAATAATGTTAAACTATTGAGATTTACCAACCTGTCACTTTTTGAAAGACTTACAGAGAGAGAAAAGATTGTTCTCGCTTGTCATTTGTCTGTCATTAGCTCTAGGCTAATAAAACTGTCTTTAAAAAAATGAATAAATTGGGGAAAATATTTTGTCTTTAATTGTAGCAGAAACAGGGTGATCTCACTCCTGGCTATACACCAATACTGCAGGAAGTGGGAAGTTCTCAAGAGACCAGCACGAGCCATGCTGTTGTTATACTTCTGTAATTCATTGCTAATAACAGCACTGACAGCTAAAGTGTTGCTAAGAAAGCTGTCAGATTCAAAGAGTAATCTTTTTAGCTATAACATATGTGTGTGCTGCCAAAGATGCAGGCATCAACCACGTGAGAAATTCCCACGGGTCCTGTCCCATTAACCTACCCAATCATGGTGGAGTCTGCTAATGTGTACTTATGTGTAGGCTTCTTTGAAATATACATGTGTAACTGCTATATTTGTCTCTTGTACAGAGAGGAAAAAAAAGGCACTGATTAACCAGACAAATGTGTTGACAAACAGGGCAGAAATAAAGCACTGCATGTCAGTTATGTGTTAATGCTGATTACTATAGGATGTGTCTGATACATTATTTTACATTATTTTGTAACGTCTGGCAGACTAACTCCTCAGCTACACTGTAATCACCGTGCATGACCTCTGTACATATAATTTTAAATAAGCCCCATAATGAGAAACAGCTGATGTGACAAGAAGGTATGATTAATGAATGCAATGCTCTGCAGCACAACCAATGGCAATTTAATGCATCCAGTCCTGTCTATCTAGTCCTATCCTGAATTCAGATCTTGGCAATTAGTTCCTGTTAAAATCAAAGGAAATTCCATTTCACATCATTTTTACATGACTTTACATCAGCCTGTGTTTTGGCCTTGGTTAATGGTATCTGTGAACCACATCATCAAACCCTGAAGATGTCTAAAATACAACCATCGTTTTCACGTAACAATTCCATGTCCTAAATTAATATGTATGTGGCAAACTGTCACCCATGGACATTTTAAGTTATGAACAGAAAGCAGCATTACAGGACACTGAGTAAAAACATAGTTTTGGTAAACCAACCAGGTAAGGATGTACTGAATTAATTTACATTGCTGCACTGCATCCTTTAATCATTAAACAACAAATTGATTGCTGTACTTGTGGAAAATGTTTACAGTGTTCCAATATAAAAGTAAAAGATCTTTGTATACACTAACTAAAAATATAGGCAACATAGAGATCAGGTGGAAAGTTGTCTTCTAATTGCAGGGTTAGCAGTGTGATTCTTTGTGATTTTGATTTGATTTGAATCTTTACCATATTTTATTTTCATTAATTTAATTTGTTTTGTAGGACAAGGATAACCAGAAGCAAATGGATGGATGGATGGATGGATGGATGGACGATATCTATGCAGGGTACTATTTTAATGAGAGCTTTGCTATCAGCTGGTTTTCCCCTGACTAAATTAAGGTATGTAGGTAGCTAACAGTCTAAAGTGTCCTTGTGAAAGCCTCTGAGCCTAAAGTTGCTCTGGATGGCAGGTGAGCAGCATGAATGGCAGCTCTTTCACCTTATTATTAACCTCTGGCTCTCTTCCACAGCATGTCTTTTGTCCTGTCTCCCTCCCCTCACCCCCAAACGGTTATGGCAGATGACTACCCCTCCATGAGCCTGGTTCTGCCAGAAGTTTCTTCCTGTTGAAAAAGGGAGTTTTTCATTCCCACTGTCACCAAGTGTTTAGGGGAGTGGCATGGAGGAGAAGAAGGAGAAGAAGCGGGTTCATCACTGAGAATACCCTGTTTCGAATCCCTGGGCTGGCAACACTGTGGGCCCCTGAGCAAGGCCCCAACACCCCAGGTTGCTCCCTGGGCACTTTCTAGCTGCCCCCTGCTCCCCCTGCTTGTGCTGTGTGTACTACATACTCCATGTGTGATGGCTTAAATGCAGAGACTGAATTTCACTGCATGTATATGCATGTGACAAATAAAGCTCTTTCTTTCTGTTTGCTCATAGGAGGTTGTTTTGATTGTTGAGCTTTTGTAGGGTCTTTATCTTTCAACGTAAAGTGCCTTGAGGTGACTGTTTGTTGTGATTTAATGCTATATAAATACAATTCAATTGAATTTTCTAGCTATGTGAATGTGTTAATTTTTTTAAAGTGCTTTTTAAAACCTAGCTACAGTGAGCAAGAAGGATATAAGTTAAGATCTGCTTTACATGAAAGATTGGATGAAAGTTGTGACTTCCCCACATCTTAGTGGTCCCTGGAAATTTCAGTTTTATGTAGTCCCTGTTAGAATTTTCTGCTGTAAGAGTGTGTAATGAAAAACCACTCGATCAAGATACTCAGCTTTATAGACTTTTTTAATGCGTCCTTTAGGTGTTTAAAGACTGAACGTTTGTTGAGGACCAGGTGTAAACTCTCACTCATCCAGGTCACGATAGTCTCAAGAGCTTGAAAAAGAGGTGACTGTTTTCTTTAAATTTTTTTGAAGACGTCAAGTGAATCATCACTTAAACCAAGGTGTGAAAAAGGCATGGGTCATTACCACCAGGGGTTTTGGGTGAAACTGACCTTGCCGACCCTATCATGTGACCTATTGAGGTCACCTGAAGTAAGGTGTGAATGGGGTTGAGGCACCTGGGAAGGGATCTCAAGACTGCATTGTAGGTGGCTGACAGCTGGTGTTGTAAGCCACCACCTCTGTTCAATGCTGGTCATTCACAAAGAACATAGATGGTCTCTTTTGCTCCTTTTTCAAACCATCTGTCTCCTTCGTCCAAACTGTGAACACTGGCACTGTGTCCTTGAGGACAAGGTTAATTTGACAGATTTCTTCTGTTTTCAGTTAGGAAATTTTGTTAAACTACATCACAAGCTAAGTCATCTTCATCAACTGGGCAAATTCATGCAGAAACAATAAAAAAAAAAACTTTTATTTAAGAGCCTACAAGCTCTTGGCCTTAGTTGACCTAAACTCCCCCACAGTGCCAATACCTCAGCCTGGGCCCTCACATATGTATATATATTTAAAAATTAGAATTTGTCTTGCCTTCGTGTGGTGAAAGAGGGTTTAAAATTGTGGCTGAGCTCAAGAAAGTAAAGACATAATCTTAGCACTGTGGGAGATTTAAATCTCCTCTTACTGGTGATTTTACGCAGCCCAGTATGACCCAGCTCCGAGGAATATGATAAGGTAAGAAATATGCTTAGAAGACGTGGAACAATTTTGTACCTTCAAAACTTCACAAAATTGTGATACCATGGTGTATTTTGGAAATATAAAAAGAATCCAAGAAGTTGTAATGGCTACCGTGTGCTTGTCAGAAGGCAATTAGTATAGTTTTATGGACGAAAGAAAAAGCAGCAAATCTAGCCATGTCCATATCCTGATTCTGAAGAGACCTAATTTAATTTGGCTCCTGGTCACAAATTTAGAATTTGTTTAGTAGTGTTTAGGGATAAATCAGGCGATGTCATAAATCAGATGTAAGTTGCATAAAATGAGTAGGCACCCATCTTGGCTAAAGGAAAATGAGGTGAAGTTTAGGGGAAAAAAAATAGAAAAGAGTTCAAGTAGATTTCACCCATACCAAACCTACTTAGTAAAAAGGTTAAAATTACAGTTCAGTTCTTTCTAAGCTTCAAAAGCTCGCTAATTAACATGCACATTGAATTTTCAATTTATTTATATATTTATCTGATTTTAGCTCCAATTTTCTACAAAATGATTTATTTTTTTTGAAACGATGGTTTTAGGGAATAACATGCTCTAACATATTTCTGGCAAAGCTAGGCACAGTGACTTCCTGGAGTCTTGTCATCACAGTGAGTTTGCCAGGAACCCAGCACATTGCTAGAGCCACTCTGCTGCTGGTTCTGTTCTGTCACAGTGATATTTACTGTAACAAATGTTATATGCGGCAATTTATTCCTTAAATGGACATTACCTTTTTTTTTTCCTTTTTTTTGCCAATGAGCTACTGTTGTATTATTCCAAATGGTATTTTTGTGCCAATAACACTATATTACTTGTTTCATTTTTGACTCACAAACACATGTGCTGCAAGCAGAAATGATGTCTCCCTTTGTTTGGAAAGTGGAGCGAGATTAGAGATGGCCTCTCGTTACAATAGTTGTACCTGATCCTGTTAACCCTCCATAACTGTGCTGTCTGGAGAGGTTCAAAGGCTGGAGAGATAATAACAGCAGACGCTGCTAAAAGAAGATTGTTCACAATAAGTGTTATCCCCCACCTGTGAACCCAAAAGTGTTTAGTTGAAATTGGATAAATTGCGATTTGGTTCAACTCTCGTGCCCCTGTCTGTAATCTTAATGGAAATGACAAAAATTAATTGTGTAACAAAAATTTGTAAAAGAAAAAGGAAGAAAAAAAGAAAATGCAGATACTAAATACACAAAAGTCATGCAAAGTTATGTGTGAAAGAAAATAGATTGAATGACAAAGCACAGCAGTTGTTTATACCCCGAGTGCTAGTTTAGAAATCAAGCCTGAAACACCCCCACCACCATCAGTGAAGTTAATATACGGTGTTAGATACTTTGAGTAACTTTTATTTAAAACATTTCAGAGGCTTTTCCCCTTTAGAAAATAGCCACTGATGTTCAAACTAATTTTTTATCACAATGAGAAAAGCTGCTCCACAGCACAGCATTATCAGTCTACCATTCATAGCTGCTAGAGCTGTTTGAGATATTACACCATATGGATAGCTGCTGATTATAAGGAGTCACACCAAAGGTAACCATTCTCTTTCCTGAAGCTATAATCTTTCAGGCACACTTATGAACAAAGGTGTTTCATTAAGAAGAAATATTTCAG
>VUQJ01002639.1:0-11895 GCA_015108635.1 Andinoacara biseriatus | reverse complement strand
CCTCGCTCTTCCTCTCCCCCCCCCCCCCCCCCCCCCCCCCATCTAAGCCAACATGTTGCAGAGACTTGCACTGCTGCTACTCTTGGCTGCCAGCTCTTTTATACTCCACACTATCCACACTGGTGACACATGATTCTGTGCAGCTCTGCCGGAGTGGGGCTGAATATGGAGAGCGGCCTCCAGGTTTGTGGGCAGAGAGTGCAAGAGTATGACATGCATTTTTCACAGATTTTACAGGGCAGAGGACAATATCGGTGGGTTTTTGCTGGAAAAAGGTTTTCTGTTAGTTTAATGAAGTGTACATGCAATTTGCAACCACAAAAGGAGGGTTTAGTGTTACATTACCCGTTAGGATGTCAGAAAGAGAACAATCTTCTTACTGCATAATGACCTGCAAATTTTTCTACTTCCTTTGCATTTTTATTAACTCTGGGGATACTGGAATACAGGTAATAAAGGGGCCCAACTATTTAATCCTTTTTAATGATCCTGTTTCTACCCCTGAGTGGGATGCATAAATTGCATTAATGTGAATTTTAATGTGTATTAATTAATGTTTGATAATGGAAGGTCCCCCATGATTAGAAAAAAAAAATGAAGAAAACAGCGTGATAATCCAACTGTTTCATACTTTTGAATATTCACTCTGGAGGTTATCATTCACTTTTCTATTCTAGGTTTTTACAGTTTTTCTCTTGGCATCCACAAAAAAGGTTCCAGCCACCTAAAGTCTGTATGATCTGAGGAAGACAGATCTTGTGTCATTCAAAAATTTCAATACACATAGTTTAGTTATTTTAAGTTATTTTATTTCACATAAACAAAATAAACCTCCAGCTGCTCTGCAACACTCCAGGAAATTATTGCTCAGAGGAATATGCAATGCTTTGTTTCATTAGCAGGGACTTTTTCTATATCCAGTGCCGTTCGATTGGAAAGAAAGTTCATTTGTTTCCCTTTAAAACCCAGAGAGTTCTTTAGTTTTTAACATCAATAGTTCCCTGACACAGTCCTCAAAAAAGTTAATGCATTAGCATTTTATCAATTAAAAAAACAAAAAGAAAATTTGCTAACATAATTACTACAGAGACTCATGCCAGAAACGGCAGGTGAAGAAGTCACAATAATTATAGGTAGTTTTTTGCCATCCTCCAAAATTCACTAAAGGCTGCAAAGTGACTGCAGTGCAGCCAAAACTGTCCTCACCAGGTAGTTTGGATTGATGAACAACTCGGTCAACATAACACAGATATATTGTGCTCACTTTGTGCTGCTGGACACTAAAATCATTGTGGGTGTGAATGGCAGGCAGTCACAATCAGTGCTGTGTTGTGTAGATAAAGTCTGCATCTAGACTTTATCTACACAACTTTATCTACTTCTTCTTTGTTAAAGAAGAAGTATAAATAATGATTACCTTGTAAACAATGGTGGCAAATTATGTTTTGATTACTGGAGAGTGATAGCATCTGGTTCTTTTGTAACGCTATGATGAGATAACGAGCATGAAATATCATTGTGACGTGCAAGGATTTATTTTTGCAAGACTTTCTGTGATTAGTGGATTCCTATCTGTGCATTCCCCAGCATAATGCCTGCCGTATAGGATGGCCAGTACACTGAACCATCTGCTATCTGATGAGATATAGTGGCGGAAAGACTGACCACCTAGTTCCATCTTTGTGTCAACAGAACGTGATTTAATTGAAAATATGATTTAGTCTGACCAAGAAAGGTTTCCTCACTTTGGCTTTAGTGTTCCAAAAAAATTAAAATTCCCTCTTTTATGGGTCTTCATAGTAAAATTTAGAGTTTGCCCATCCACAAGCCACCACACTATGATATGGTATAAAAAAAAGACTATTTCCAGGTTCCTTTTAGACGTGTTATTTTTTAAATTCCCTTGTGTTTTATCATAATAATCTGCTAAGTGTGACACCAACACGAACACCTTTATTATCCTCACTATGAAATAATTTAAAAAAAAAGAAGCAGATGCGTCAATAATGAAGATGCATATCTGAGTCACTGATCCTATTTTCTCTAATTATGTAATCAACCCTTAGTCAGCTTGTGCTACATGCTGAAACACTTAATTGGAATCAGAGAGGAATGGGCTGATTACATTTGTAAAATGTATGTAAAAACTTAAGCGCTGACCTTTAACAAAAAGTGAGATTAAGTCCTACGTGAAGCCGGAACAAAAACAATCTAATTCATCAGCTCAGTAGCGGGACAGGTAATGAAAATTAGTTTAGCATTTTAAAATAATGTGCAAAAGAAAAAGCCTAATTATGGAACAAACTTTTGTTGACGTATTTGCATATAACTGTTCTTTTTTTCTTTTCTTTTTTTTAAATGAGGTGAGCTATTAAACTGTAATTTGTTATATTTTATTAGGTTTGTTTGATCATTTTAACATTAAGGATTTAACCTAACAAACCCAAAGCTTTTAGATTCCGTGGTTTTCCAAGCTCAGTTTTCTACCTTCACAAAAAGACAATAAACCCACCAAAATTATTCCCTTTGTTTTTCTAAGAATTAGTTTGAAATAATCCATACTTTAGTTAAACTGTGTTTTTTTTTTGTTTTTTTTTAAATAAAAATTTTATTCACAGAACCTGTTTGGATGATATGATTCTTGCACAATTCTTTTGAGAGATGGCTTGCTGTTATTTATTTTATTTTTTTTTAAGCTGCTTTCTCTGGAAGGGTTTTGTTTCTGTGCTTTACGTTTCAAAATACTCCAAAGATCCTCCGTTGAATTCAACTCAGAAGACATGCATGGTGAGGTCATCGTTGGAAGATTTCACCATAGCAAACATTTTGAGACAACATTTTGAGTTTCAGTATTTTTGCAGCCTCATGTCTGCACACACTTACTTTATGTTTCATAGTGTGCATGCAATGCAGCTCCAGCATACTGGACCCCATCTGATCTAAAAATATTTACTTTGTGTCATTTATGTTTTATTGTATTAATTGTGATGTAAACTGGTTATTTAAGTCGTACACAAGTACTTAACACTTAGTACTTACATTAATTGCACTGCACAGTCCAATACAGTTCATACAGTCATACTGAGCCATTTGATGTCAGTTATTTGCTGCGTTGCTTTCATTACATTTAGTAAGCCATTTTAAATTGTTTTTGCTTTGTTTAATTTTACTTGTTATATTTAGCACTGTTGCCTCACAGCAAAACAGGTCGAATCCACAATCTGCCCAGGGCCTCTCTGTGTGGGGATTGCATGTTCTCCCTGTGTCTGTGTGGGTTTTCTTCCACAGCCCAAAGATATGCAGTTAGTGGGGTTAGGTTAATTGGTTATTTTAAATTGCTCATAGGTGTGAATGTCAGTGTGAATGATTGTCTGTCTCTCTGTGTTAGTACTGCAAGACTACCGACCTGTCCAGGGTGTGTGCTCTGCGTTTCACCCTATGTTAGCTGTGATAGGCTCCAGCCCCCTGCAGAGTTTGCGCATTCATACATTTGTACAGTTTGAAAAGTCAATATTTGGTATGACCACCTTTATTCTTTAACACAGTCTGAACTCACTTAGGCAGCTTTCTAAGAATTTCTTGCAATGCAGTGACGTGTGGTGAAGTTTGTGACAAGTGAGGCACTGACTCATATGGGATGTTCACATGAACCCAAAATAGAAGCTTATATTTCAATATTAATTATGCTAATGTTTAATTATGCTTTAATCAACTCCATACTGTTCAACAATGTTGGCAAGGAAAACTAAGGTCAAACTATTTTGGGGGGAGGGGGGTCTGTTTTTTTAAATAATTTTAAAAAATATGTATTATCGTACCTTTATTTGAACATGAAATCCGTGCACCTATCCTTCTCACTACTGGAGCAGCACTGTTGCAGCACTGCCCCCTATCGTTGCAGCACGGTACTTTCTGCCTCACTCTGTGTATTTTCACCGTACATTTACACAAAGAATAAACATGGCGCCCACATTCATTCAATATATTAGACAGACTGTGAAACATCAGCATGTGTAGCACATGTGTAATCAAACATGTATTTTGGTGATATAAACAGTGACAGCAATGGGCATGCGCCAACCGCCTGCTTCATTTATTGTATGTGACACAGCGCCCCCAGAGGTGAGCCACAACACTGCACTGGCTCATCCTGCTTTTCTTTCATGTGTTTGAACAGACGATGCGTAAATTCCATGATTTTGACCATTGACGTGTTGAAATAATTCAGAAAACAGTTTTATAGAACAGTTTTATAGAACAGTCAAGTGGTCAAATGTATTTTCTCTTATAATTGTTAGCATTTTTCTTGTCATGATGACAGGGGAGGCACTGCCTCACCTGCCTCCCCTGACCGCACATCACTGGTCTTCAGATAGTCAAAAGCAGCCAGTATTTAAAGAAAAACTTTTAAAAGACCTTCAGAAAGCTGCGAGAAGTATTGCTCAAGACGACTCTAAAAAATATAAAACAGTCTGGCTTCTTATAGAAAAAAAAATAAAGAAATGAGGGATGGCTTATACTTATACTTACTTATACTCATGAGTACATTAGCTCATTAGTCATATTTACAACAATAACAGTAACTGCAATTATAATAATCGTATACAACCTTGTGCTTTTTAAATCTGCCAAAAAAAAATAAAAAATACAGAATGAAAAAGCAAAGTTAGCTAACTGAAGCTAACATGGGTAGTTAAGATGAAGATCTGAAACATGGCACGTTTCAGATGTTAGTCCTTAACATTGCCATTTAATAACATGTTATTAAATTCATAGCCCATATGAGGTGTATCCATCAATAGCTGGTTTGGCTTTAATTTGTTATTATTTATTATTAGCTACCTAATGTAAGAACCCAGTTGCACTAAACATATTTTTTCTTCATTTTCATTAGAATTGTAACTTACCTAATCAACTGCAGCCAGTTCCTCATCACTCTCATTACTAGGTAAAAAAAAAAGAACAAGGAACACAACATTGCATCATATTGAACACAACATTGCCCCATCCAGCTCACACCTGGAAACAGTATCTTGTGTCATCATTTAACAAGCAGATGTAAAACAAATATACATACAAAGTTGTATTTTGGGCCATTCTGATGACATGTTTTCTTCTTGTACATCATTTCTATAGGTTGGTCTCATGTGGTGCCCTTTGTACTAACTGAGCAGTGACTGACACACTAGTGTCTTACTGTACATACAGTAACTCCAGGTCAGAAGCACTTGTCTGGTTTAGTGCATCTATATTGTATTGTACTTGGTGTCAGCCACTGCACCTCATTATTGCAGCACACTATATTTTACATTAGCAGCACTAGTGGCTACATGTTAAAGAAATATTTGAGACAAGTGGGTCATCAAAGATGGTGTCTAAAAGTGGGGTTATGATCCTAATCAAGGTTTGGACGGCTGGAACCTCTTGGTCAATTAGCACTGTGAAATCATATTTTACAGAAAGAAGATTGAATGATGGATTTCTAATCCTTTCAGTTCTACTGCGCTGACAACCCTGTAGTGTAGCTGCCCACACATCATCACTGCCTACTTAATGCTTGTAGCTTGGATGAACGGCACTTTTTATGATTTATTTTCTGGCAGTTAATTATATTTTTCTTTTATGTGCCCTAAATGCTAAAGAGCACGTGTGGGCTTATAATTACCTCACTGGCACTGTTTAGCACCTGAGAAATATATAAAGTTAGATTCTGTTCACACCCCTATCAGTTTATCGGTGCAATGAGGGCGGTGTAATGGTGACATCATTAGTCATTACATTTTCTTCTAACAGTTATTTTGGCATTTGCTTTCTTTCAACTGTAATTTTTTTTTTTCTGAGCACTATAGTAGGTACGAATGAAGATGACTGACTTTAGTTAATTCAATAATAAATATGTAGTAATTTCAGAAAAACGCTACATGTGTGATTAAAGCTCATGTGCGATTAAAGCTCATGTGTTGTACTCACCATTGGGCTCAGCATGCTATTCAGGGGAGGCACGAAGGACAAAGTAAAATATGCAGAGTATGGAAATTGCACCTACAGTAATTATCTTAATTAACCTTTTAACATTGAGCCATCACCACCAATAGACCTGTAAACAGTCTTTAACACTAAGCTATCACCGTCGACACATTTGTGCTAGCGCCTTTTGCATGACTGTAGTTGTGTGACAGTTTGGCCCATTGGAAACATTCAACCAGTTTATGACAGCTGAGAAATTGCACGTCACACCCAACATAGGGTTATTATGGTCATTTCACTCGCGCAATTGCCAGAAGTCCGCAAATGGTGGAACATTTCAAACACATCATATCAGCGACGAGGACGATGTTAAAGGGTTAAGAAAATGAATTAATAGAACTCTGCAAAGCATAACATACTTATGCTACCATATTGTCTACCTAAAGCAAGCTACCTGTCTATGCTGAAAAGGGTGGAAACCTATACAGATAGTTAGCTGTAACAGTGCGGACTTCAGTTTGTTTAAACTCTGCTCTACACACACGCTCACCAAGCCACATGACACAAGCCAGAAGTGCGCTAACTGAGAATCACAAGCAGCTGGAAGTTGCCGCTTAACAACAACAGTCGATAAAGTTGTACAGTTACAAACTTATTGTCAAACACTTTGTCATCAATGACCAGACTGCTCAGGTGGAGAAGGTGGACTGTGCATTTATGTAACCAAAGCTCAGCGCACAAACTCTTTAATCACTGAGAGACATTGTTCTGCTACCCTGGAATTCTTTGTTGCGGTTATTTTAACAGTGACAAAATAGAACGTTCACATTCAACATGGAGGAATAAAAAAAAGCTTTTCAAAGTGGTTTGAAGAGAGTTGGTAAGTTATGTCAGTGTATCAAGCG
Source organism: Andinoacara biseriatus (assembly GCA_015108635.1). NCBI lineage: Eukaryota > Metazoa > Chordata > Actinopteri > Cichliformes > Cichlidae > Andinoacara > Andinoacara biseriatus. The sequence goes on along the minus strand of VUQJ01002639.1, from coordinate 5,023 downwards.
GAAGCTTTTAAATAGTCAGGTTTGCCCAGTACTTACTAAAGTACTAGGAGTAAAAGAACAGGTCTATGTTCTGCAACTGTGTGCTGTAGTTACAATATAACAGATCATAACAAGAAAAATAAGGGAACTTGTAATAATTTGTTTAAACAGATGGTGAATCATAAAACAGAAATTATAGAAATTGTAAATATATAAAAATGATAAAAGAAAGCCTGTAATAGAAGCCTTGCCTCCCTGCTGCTTCTCGGTGGTCGCTCCTGCGATAAAGAAAGAAAGAAAGAAAGAAAGAAAGAAAAGAAAAACACTAGCGAGAGAAGTCTATAGAGAATCTACAGAGCTCATCTTGGAAGAACAAATATTTTTGGCAAACAGTGCATTCAGATCACAATTCTGCTTGCAAAAACTGCCAGATATGACGGGCTTTAAAAAAAAGAACAACTCTTGTATTTTTTAAGTGTCATGTCCAGAGGCCCAGTGTTTTGTGTTTTTTTTTTCTGTTTTGTTATATCTCTGGTTATGTTTATTAGTCCTCAGTTTGTTATTTCTAGTGCCTGGTGTTTCCCTGTGTCTAGTCTGCATCTTTGTTCCCTTGTCTTTCTGTTTTATTTGGGTGATGTCTTGTTTCTTGTGCAGTGGGTTTAGTTTTGCTTCCCCTTGTCTTGTCAGTGTCATTGTGTTCAGCTGTGCTCCTTGCTGTTTCCACTTCCAGCATGCCTCCTGCCACACCAGAGGAAACAAAACCTTGGACCATGTTTATACCAATACAATTAAAGCATAGAAAGCAATCATACTTCCCCCCATCACCGGGGTTCCATTGTTTCTGTTTCCCAACTACTCTCCACTTATCCAGTTCATGGGCAGACTCTGTAATATAGGGCAGGTTTCAAGATGTGGACTGGAATTTGCCTCTCAGGCTACTTTCGACTCCCCCATAGACGCTTATAAATACATCTCTTCTGTCCTGGATTACATACAATACGATCATTACAATACGAACACTTTACCAACTCCAACATATGCGGCAGGGCATTCAGGCCACCTGTGATTAATCTACTAGCTCGACTCTCTCATCCACAGATGTCGCCTTCCTGTGTGAGGTTATTCTGTATGTGTTGTTTTTGTCAGGTAGAGAGTTGTTTGTTTCCTAGAAGATCTGCCACCATCTCACCAGCTGCTCCGAAGTTCCTGCCTTTTGTACTGGTCTTTTCTCTCAGAGGATTTCTGGCCTCAGCAGCTGCTCGCCTCCCTGCCCACTCTGCACTGGCTCTTGTGGCACTCTTTGGACCCCCGTTGACCCACCAAAGCCTCCCCTCGTGCTCCACTTGCCTGTTACTCCAAGTAAGACTTTAATTGGCAAACATCTACCTCAGCTCCATAATGTCTCACTCTGGCTCTCTCTCTCTCTGCAGATGCCTCCCTAACCCTGTTACAGGCCAGACCCAACTTCACGTCCCCTCTGTCATTCGTCACTCAGCTCACATACATCAATAAACCTTCAAAAGCCTTTAATTGCAGTTGCAGTCTGTTCTCTGTGTCTGAAAGTAGAAACATCATGACAAATAGTTTCTATGCTCACGCTGACAGAGCCAGCGAGCAAAGTTAAACAGCCAGCCCCTCAAAGTGTCCACCGCTGAAGTCTGTGCTGCACTGTGCTGCTCGATTACTGCACGGAAGGCTGCTGGTTCTGATGTTTTCATTCCCGGACGTGTGCTCGGGGTATAATGCTGGACAGCTGGCTGGAGTTTTTAACTGATATTTTCAACCTGTCCCCAGCCCAAGCATGTGCCAACATGTTTTAAAACCACATTCATCATGCCATTACCTTAACATTCCAAGCCAGCATGCCCAAATGATTTCTGCTTATTTAATTACGAAGTGCTTCGAGTGGATAGTCCTGGCACATCTCAGACCCAGCCTTCCACCTGCACTGAACCCTGTGAATTTGCTTATTGCATTAATAGGAGCACAGAGGACACAATTTCCATAGCATTGCACTCCATCCGTTCACACCTTGACATATGCAAGAATGCTGTTTGTTGACGTTGTTCAGTATTAACAAGCTGGTCACTAAGTTTGGTATCAGCATCACTCTCTACGACACTTCCTCAACCATCACTCTGAACACTGGTGTGCCCCAGGCCCGTGTGTTGAGCCCCTTTATCTATTCCCTCTTCACCCATGACTGCAGGCCTGTACATGGTTCTTATACTGTAATCAAGTTTCCAGGTAACACCATGCTGATCACCATCATCAGAGACAAAACTACATGGTGCACTGGCAATAATCTGCTCATTAATATAGCAAGACCAAAAAACTCAGTGGACTTCAGGAAGAATAAGTGTGCTACGCATACTTACATTCACATTAACAAGGCAGAGGCTGAGCGCGCCATCAGCTTCAGGTGCCTGAGGATCAACATCTCTTAGGACCTGACGTGGAACATTAACACCTGAAGCATGATCAGGAAGGCCAAACCTCTAAGGACTGTGATATCTCACTGGATACATCTCATTGTGTGTATATTCTGTATATTTGTGTTATATTCATATTTCCTCTGCATAATGTTTATACAATGCATTTACTGCTCCTGCAGTTTTAGAGCCTAACTACATTTAGTTGCCTTGTGCTGACTACTGTATAAGGAGAATCTAAACTAATCTGATCTAAGATAGGACTGAGGTACATGTATGTCTTATTTAACTGTTTTGTGTAAGTTACTCTTTATTCCACCGTTTATTGAAAAAAACTATTTAAATTAAGGGAGCTTGTGCTTTTAAAAAAAAATGGAAATAAAGAAATAAAGAATTAACCTCACATAAAATAAGCGTTAATCTTAAAGAGAGCCAAAATAAAGATAAAATAAAATGTGAGCTGTTTATGGCATTCCTCTTCACTATGAAAAGCTTGTTGTTTGGCCAGCTTGTCTGGCCTTCGCTGCAGCAATTCTCGCTTTGACATCCTCTCAAAAGATTTCCTTCAGCACCTACATCTCATCCAGAATACATCTCAACTCAGCCTTCATTAATTGTCCTTTGTCACTCCCCACCCACACTCTCTGCAGGAGCTGCTCATATCAGAACCCCCACAATCTCACAGAGCTCTCTGATGCTGCCTTCAGAGGCCACTTAGCTCCCTTCCAGTGTGGTTATCTACTCATACAGTCTCGACTCTTCTTCCTCCTGGCACCTAGATGGTGAACAAATGACCTTCGCTCTGCCCTTCCTGTTGACAACTCATTTTTACAGGAAATAACTCACATCAGTGTCTCCCCTCTGAATTAGTTGTGCCTCAATAAACTTAAAAAATTCTCTTATAATCCGTCATCTTTATCTATACCTTAACATTTTATTGTTCAAGTATATAGACTGATCTGGAATATCCCAGAGAGATTAAATCAGTGCTGGCTGTTAACATAATGTTCACACAGTTTAAATCAGCATCTGGAGCTACGCTGAAAAAAATACAGTAATTTAGTTAAAAAAGAAGTCACATTGATGGGTGAATTTACTCAGCAAATCAGTATCAAGGACTCCTCTTAACGTTAAATAGTGGAAATTGTGCGTGCTTAAATGTCTGCAGGTTCATTTAGCATTATTTTCTGCTCATTCTTTCTCTAGACTGCTTCTTATTTGCTCCTTGCCAGTGTGAATTCATGAGGTGCAAGGTAGTAGGCAGTGAAGCGCCCTGAAATAAAGCAATGGGAAATGTAGTTAACAGCAAACAGAAATTAGTGACCGCCTATAAACAAATGGACAAGTGAGAAATTTACATAATAGTTATATAAATAATAATATGATTATTATAAAAAGAACTGGACACTATTTAACCAATGAGCTGAAAAACTGAGTTTCGTGACATATCCTGTTTAGTGTTACGTTTGTTTGTTTTTTAAAGCCTTTTGCAAGCAGAATTGTGATCTGAATGCACTGTTGTGCCAAACATACTTGTTCTTCCAAGATGAGCTCTATAGATTCTCTATAGGCTTCACTTCCTAGTGTTTAGTTCCAGTCTGGGACCTTTCTGTGTGCAGTTTGCATGTTCTCCCCATGTCTGCGTGGGTTCTCTCCGGGTACTCTGGCTTCCTCCCACAGTCCAAAATCATGCATGGGGTTAGGTTAATTGTTGATTCTAAATTGGCTGCAGGTGTTAGTCAGCCCTGTGATATATTGGCAGCCTGTCCAGGGTGTACCCTTCCTCTTGCCCTATGGCAGCTGGGATAGGCGCCAACATTGTCGTTAGATGTTGGCTGCTTTTTTATTTACTTTTAGCCAGCGGTGTTGGGGATCTTGTAAAAATTATGAGCTCAGAAGCATACTATCACATTTTAAGCCACACAATGAAAAAGTGCATCTGCAGAAAGTTGAAGTACTACTTTAGCCATGGCAGAAATGAAAGAAGAAGAAAAAAAGCAGAAATGTAGATTGTTTACACTCCAAAATTCCCATTTTCCAAGTGAAATATAAAGAAATGAGGGGTGGCTAATGAAAGTGCTGTAAATAATCTTTGACTGAAGTAATCCTAACTGTAATATTTCTATGACTGAAGTTATTACAAGTGGAAAAAAATGTGTCACATTGGTACAAACCTAAAAACTAAATTCAACCCAGTCTTTTAGTTATTCCTTCCGCAGTATTGGATGAGATGATTATGACTGCAATAAACATTAAAAATCCTTTAATGCAATCAAAACCTAAATTGGAAATTGTTTCACATCATAAATCATGTCTACAGAGAGCGCTATATACCTGGAATGGCACAAAGCACAAATGTCTTTAATTAGCAATAAGCCTCTTTGGTCACGTATTTAGCAACAATTCCAGAAATTACAGCCAACAACCAACATGTGTCACAATAGCTTCTCATAATAATAATAATAATAATAATAATTACAAACCATCTGCTTCACCTGTTTGTTCAGATCAAGCTCATCTTTCTATTTTTTTTTTCTTCAGTATTGGCCAGATGCTGTCACAATCACAAAACCTTCACTAAATCGTTTGGGAATTTTTAAGCATCTGTTCAG
>VUQJ01002635.1:56385-69807 GCA_015108635.1 Andinoacara biseriatus | reverse complement strand
CGTCACCTGTCTGCGGAGCTCCGGCATAAGGACACTTCACAAACGACAAAGAATGTGGAGATAAAGAATGGCCGATGAGCAACTACGAGATATACAGCTGCAGAACAGATCTGGTAGTAAGATTAGAAAGACTGCCCTAAAAACTCACACAGAAAGCTGAGCCAGTTAGTGAATGCTACATGTACTGAGCAGATTTGACAATATTGTAAACAAATCGTGCACAATAATGTAATTTTTGACCAAAAATAAAGGAAATCAGCTACAATTGATTATAAACGCAAAATCTGCATCTTGAACGGTTATTTTGTTTTTGCTCATGTTAAATATGCTCACAGCAATCCTTAAAAAGGAGAGCAAAAGTGGATCATTCTATATTTCGTCGCATTAGTGCTAAATTATCACTTCTAGCAGATGACAACGAAGCACAACAAAAGAGTGTAAGAAGCTGTCACTATCCGACCGTTTTCTTTCAGATCAGCCAGCCAACCCAACCCTGCAAGGATGTATATACACACACACACATACACATACACACACTGCTCGAGAAGAAGTTACGGCATGCAGCACTAACAGGAAGCCACGCTGTTTATGAACTCAGGCTGCAGCGTGGACGGCGTCTCAACTCCCAAGAGCACAGGTGGAAATTTCTCGGAATCCGCCGCCAACCCGCACAGGGCAAAAGGTGCTAACCCTAACTTAGCTGGCTAGGCTAACAGCAGGCTAGCCAGGGTTTGCCCCTCCTTCCAGCAAACTGGCAGCACAAAGTGGGAGCTAACTAACTAGCAGCTAACTCTAGCAAACAGCTGCTCAAAACAATGGCTCCTTGGTGTTATTCCGGCTACGCGGCAGCCTTGTATCTTTTATGATACCGCCGCAACTTTTAAGCAGACCACACAGCGTCGCATTTTGTAATTACACTGCAAATTATACATGGCAAATATTAGCCTGATTGCTAATTTCCCATTACCGTTATGTAACATTAGGGCCCACCCCTAACCGGCTCCTCAAATCGAGAGGTTTATTAGATTTTATTTAAATTTAGCAATAATACTCGTGATATAAAAATAAACCAATTAAAAATCAGATCCACTGGAATCTAGTTCATATCAGAAATGTATAATCTCGTGATAAAGTCAGTCTATACTTTCAATTTCGCTGACATTCGTAGTTAGCAGCATCGGCTAGCTAGCTGAAGGCTACATGTACTGTAGTTTGTGTTTAGCATTATTAGCCAGTGGTGCTAACATAACACTGGGCTCCACGGTCCCAGTCATAAACAACGGTCTGTCAAAGGTTAGGGGTCAGCTATTGTACCAAGCAAACTACACTAAAGCAACACAAACACATGAATTTAAACTCTTCGTTAATTCAAATCTGTTGTTTTGCTATCTGTGCAGCTAGCCAGCAGGGAACGGTGTGGCAGCTTTACCAGCGGTCCACTGGCTCAGGTTAATCTTTGGCGCCATTTTAAATGACGATGTCGCGTTTTCCTAGCGGACTGCTAGTGCGTCCATACTAGAAACATAAACTCGCTCAAATCTCCAGATAAGACTATTCTGGTACATATGCACCCGGACTAAATCGGCGTAATGTTGAAAACAAATTGCATAGTACATACAGAGCACGTCAGGCCGATGCGAGCAGCTGTTTTGAGTTTGAAGTGAAGCGCAGTTTTTGCCGTGAGTTCCGCTTGACCCGCATTCCACATACACAAACACGGAGCGGCGGCGGCCGGGGAGGAGGTTACTCAGCCCGCACTGCAACTCCCCCTGCCCGCCGCCCGAGGGCAGCAGAAACCCTAAACCAAATTTGGTAGCACTAATCCTACAGATCAGGGATCGGTGCAGGGATAAAACAAGAACTTTCTACAGCCTCGGTACTACCCATATTGCCCGGTAGCCAGTTTGAGTGTCATCAAACGATAATAATAATGTGGTCGACAGAGGTTTGCCACTAAGAAGTCCCCTCCCTCTTTCTGACCACTTCACCCATCTCTATCTATTAAAGGGACAGAACAACAGCAATATAAAAACAAACGGCATTTAAAGGCCCTTTCTTTGGAGATATACCCACCTAAGTATGTTTTTCTTTTTCTGTGTTCTCTAAAAGACTGGTAAATTTACAACACATTGTATTACAGCTGTTTGATAAGATAAAGATACGAATATTTACCCCAGAAGTTAGGAAACTGGCAAAGACTAAATAGCCTACCTAAAGTAAAATTAATAGCGCAATGACATGCAAATCAAAAGAGCTCGGTTTACCAAGTTGATTATGACGTAATTCTTCAAACGGCTGCTGTGATAAATGGTAAATGGACTAGTTCTTATATAGCGCTTTTCTACTCTAACTGAGCACTCAAAGTGCTTATAAGATGCATTTCTAACTAGAACATTTATTTCCCGCAGACAAAGCTACTGTGAATGCTTGCAGCTGAAAGCTCGGAGCTGAAATGCCAAGAAATGCTTTGAACCACTTACATGCTCCACAAATCACTTTGAAGTATCATCAGCCAGTGTGAATGCAAGTATTCACAGTAACAATAACTAATGTGCTCTGTTAACTCCGGGCAAAGATTCAGGGAGTTGTTTTTTTTTTAAATCAAGTAATAAATATTTAATAGACACATAGAAACATAGTTTGTTTGAAGAACGACTGCTTTTACTGCATAAAATGAAGAACTGTCACAGTATAAGTTAGTTACATTGACAAACCCACCATCCTGTGGCTGTGTTTACATGCAATGTTTTTAATAAAAAACAAACATATTTTTTAGAGAATGTACGAGATGTGTGTCTGAAGGATGCATGCTTAGTGGAATACCTGGGGCACAAAATGAGGTATTTGGGTGCTGATCCAGAAAGGACAAATGTTATATTTCTATTGCACATCTTGTTATTTTGCATTTACATCTCATCAGCGACACACACGCTAATAAAACATAATCTCGCCGCTCCTTTAACACGTGTTTAATTCATGTGTGAAGTTAGCAGCAGCTGTCAGGAGCCGGTGTGAGCAAGAGTCTCGCTTCCTGAAATAACATCGTAAAAAAAATAAAGAAAATATATAAAACACCAAAATGCACCAAACAGTTTTTCAAACAGCACCCGAGTGATTATTTTTCTTCAACCAGCCAACACAGTGAAAACCTCATTATAGCAGCAGAGGAATGATGAAGGTAAACCGAGGTGATCACGAAGGGTTAAAGTCCAGTTGATTCTCATCTTCCACTCGTCACAGTGAACAGGATAGCCGGGAACACATGCACATTCACACACATCACATCAAGCAGCTTTTTTTTTTTTCCTTCTTTTTTTTTTAAAGGTCAGTATTTTTCCAAAATGAAGCTTTACTTCTTTTGAGTCTGATGCGTCTTCCTGCTGCTGGCACAGTGATAACAGAACATCAAAACACAGAGTACAGACGAAACTGGCTTGTCTGCTAACAGGACAAATACACTGCAGTTTGGATACAGTGGCGAAAAGACTGAATGTGGCAGGTTTACATGATTTTTGTATGAACAGATATTTTGAGTGCGCTTTTTCTAGCAGTGTGCAAAATGATGTCATCTGATTTTAAAAATGGGTTATAATCAGATTATATCTGAAGAATATAATTCAGGATTATAAAAAAAATAATAACTTTGTACAAAAATGTTTACATGATCAGTAATTCCATAAGTGGCTGTGCCCAAGTGATAATAAAAACATATGGCTTCTACTAGAAAGTCATTTAAAAAACGAAATAAATAAAACTAGGTTATTCTAAAATTATTATATAGTCTGTAAGTGTACTATTACAGTAACCTGTTTTTTTCAGTAAGTATTTATACAAAGCTGTATCTGCATCAGAGCTTGTTTATCAGTGCAATAATACATCAAATAACTGATACTGTATTGGTTCCCATGCACAGTTCCCAGAACCCACTGCTTGTTTACAGAGGATTAGGATTTGATGACTAACTAATGTTTAACATCGGAATAATTTTCACGGCGGAACAAAGAAATTCACCTCAGTTATGTTAGTACAGCAAATAGTGACAAATCACAGCACAGCCAGCCTAACAGATGTTACTGAGGTATTGAGGTGGGGCTGAAAATATTTCTTCCTGTGAAGTGGGGAATGATGGGAAAAGTTTGAGAACCACTGGCGTAAGGTAACAAAATTACACCAATCTAAAAGGCAAATATTACTAAAAACTATTCTGCAGCAGCAACCTCTATCCAGAGGTGTTTGTATTGTGAGCAAAAGTTTGGGTTTGACCGTAACATAAACTGGAGATCTGTGTGCACAACACTTATTTCCCCCAAAGTGTACAGATTGATGTTCACATCTTGTCCTTATCAAGGCCTTGAAGTATTCCAGTTCAGTTTTCTCTACTCCCCCAGACCTTTGAGAGATGCTTCTTAGGCATCCCACTCATCTGATGGCCAATATGGCGTCGTAGGACTTGCCCGTGCGGCAGACCTGAATGTTGTGGAAGCCAGTATTGTTGAGCATGTGGGTGTACTCGGACGGCGGGCGCTCCCTGCCCTCCGCCTGCACCAGCATGTTGAGGGAGAAGAGCTGAGCCATGACGGGCCCTCGTCTGTTCTCAAACAGCATCGCTTCCACCAGCAGGATGCCGCCGCCTGAAAGGCGGACAAACAAAGATAATAAATACTGAAAGCTGAACTGAGCTCTGAGGTCAAATACATACAAAAACAGGCTTAATATCTCATGCCCAGCAAGAAGGTGATCCCCCTGAAACATGTGACTTAGTACTTGGTGAAACAAACCAGTGTTGGCCCGCAGTTGAGTGCATTCCAGTAGTAAAGTTGGAGAAGCATTTAAAAACTGGATTTGTTTCGATTCTTAGCAAGGTAGAGCCATTTGTACATTCACTAGCAAAACGCCCCCAGCACACTCCTGGACAGAGCCGGGTCTGTGGTCTGGGCATGGCTTATTTAGCAAGTCACAAATACACAACAGCAGCAGGACAGATTAAACGTTTTACAGCTGTTTACATTCACTGCCGTCATCTTGGATCGTTAACTTGGGGTTGGTGGCTGCTCCAACTTTCCGAGTTGGAAACCCCAATTGGAGGGGCGTTCCACATGAAAATTCCGACTAGGAAGTTGGAAATTTTGGATTCCATTCTAATATGAAATGCACTAATATACTAGTTTATTAGTACTCTTTTGATAAAGCCCATTAGCCGTTTGAAATTTCAAAATGATGGCTATTTTCAGGATGAAAACCCACTCTGGTAAGAAAATGTCATGTTGATCTGACCTTTCTGCATGGCCTTCATATCAAACCACGCTTGTCTGCACGTGTAAAATTTGACTTTAGAAGTTTGAAATTAATCAGAAGCATTGGGGTACCATGTAGAAAGCTGCTCCCTTATTTCCCGAGCAGTCGCCACAGCAGATGGACCTGCATTGATCTGATTTTACACCAGATGCCCCTCCTCATGCAAAACCGTCCTTTTATCCAGGCTTGTCCCAAGCAGTAGGAGCACACTTTGTGACCCCCTGATATCATTGTATATGCCCAAAGATAGTTGTAAAAATACCCCCCAAAAAATACAGATTAAAAAAAATCACTAACACTATCTATACACAATAAATAAATCGAGGAATGTAACTGTAAGGTATATATTTGACAAATAATTTAAGATTCTCTTAGGTGGTGCAAACAAACCAAATATAGGCAATATTTTGCTGTGGTGTGAGGTAGCACCATGTTTCCTGTGACTTGGCACCTTGGTAAGGTAGGCTGCTACTTTTTCTGTCTAAAACGTAGCACTTAAATTCAGGAAATTTTTGTCTGGAAAATTACTTCTTTGTTGTAACAATCCTTCTTGTCAATAAATCTTATACCACTGGAAAGCCTGTTTATTTCCTTTCAATTGGAGCCACATTTGTAAGAAAAATGCATTTGAGGGTTGAGTAGCAGAGTTGAGCGTGTGGGTTGAGCCCATGAAAAATTTGCCAAATCTTCTCTGTCAATGCCAAACAGCGTATTCTGCGACTGACTCTTGTTTGGTGTCGTTTTTGGACTGGGGGACTGAAGTCTAAAGAAGCAAGACATATTGACAGTTCAACAATTTATTGGTTTAACAAAGAGGGGCCTCAGCAGCCTGGCTCCTCATGCTGGGCACCAGCTTGGTCACACACTGCTGTGGGACAGCATCCGATTCTTCAGCCTGTCTGGTTGTGTTGGTCACTCTGGCATGAACAGCACGCCCAAGTCTGGTTAAGATCCCAGACCCTGGAGGTATGGGATTGCTGCTGGTTGCAGAATCTCACTGTCTCTGCACTGAGACCTACTTATGTTTGATGCTAGGAACAGTCTTCCTGGGGTTTTTCTTTTACCTCTAAACGTAGCAAGTGGACTGGTTCCATTTGCAAATTTTCGCACCAAAAGTTGTCACTTTCTCACCGAGCTGCTTGCTGATGCTTTAGTAGCTGACTCCAGTCTTGTGAAGGTCAACAATCTTGTCCCTGATGTACTCAAACAGCGCTCCGGTCTTTCCAAAGTTTGAAGCTTTGGGATAAGGGCTTGCAAGAAAGCTTGCCTACGAGAGTTCAGGCTAGAAGAATAACAGTGATCATACAAAAAATTGTCTTTCAAGCTTGTTAGAATTGTCAGAACTCTGTTTTTGCATTTATGAGTATTGCTGCATGTTTCAATAAACTGCTTCACCGATTTCCCATTTCCTGGCAAAATATAATGAATGAAGGGTGGCTTGAGACTTCTGTGCAGTACTGTTTTGATGGAGAATCACGCCACCCATTGTCATTTTTATGTTAACAAATAGCACATTTCATTATATGTAAACTCAGTGTGCTTAACGCAGTAGATAAAAACATGAAAACCTGTGTATGCACAGATGTCACTGATCTCAGATCAGCAGGCAACTTGTTCCAAAGAACAGGACCACGGTAAGTGAAAGCACCCTCAGCACACTTGGATTCTGGGAACAGTTAAAAGCTCTGCACCTGACGACCTGAGAGGTTGTTAGGCGCTCACCTGGTGTACAGGTGTCATAGATCTTCTTCAGCAGCGTCAGGCACTTCTCTTCAGGCCAGTCATGAATGATTCTGGCCAGAACGTACAAGTCAGCAGCAGGGATCTCACCAGTGAAGAAATCTCCTGCATACAGAGGTTAAAGCATAAATATACACCTGTTTACCAGTTTGTTAGCTACGTTTTCTTTTTGTTTTTTTTGGAGTAACGTACTATAGTAGACCTATTATGCCTTTTTAGCTACTCTACTACAGTAGCTTTGCATGATTCACAATTCAAAATAATCCTGTCTGAAATAAGCTGTTTTAGTTCCCTTTCCCCTCTTTTTGAGCCAGCTTTTTTCTGATTGGCTGCATCTTGCAAACAGGAGGTTTGAACAGCAGCTTCCAGAGCTGAGAATACAAAAACTGTCAGAAACCGAGTGTTTAGAGCAGTCTGAGGCCTGAGCTTTTGACTCTTAGGGATTATTTGTACATACAGTATATGAGCCTTGGTATTTGAAACTTTAGCCATGTTTAATATGCGCATCGACCATGGAAACAGTGTATATGACAGAAAAAAGAAAAGCATAATTGATCCACTATAATTTTATTCCACTTGATATAAAAAATCCAGGATCTTCTCTTAATGCTTTAATGTATAAAACTGTTATTCAGATACACACAAGATTAATTTTATTTAACATATTTATTAATTTCCCCATCAAATATTATATGTATGACTATCATAGACACGTTTCTTTTTACTGATTAAAGATGTTTTAAATGACATAAAAAAAAAAACTCACCAGCCTGAAATATAATAGCGTCGTTCTCCTGAGAGAAATGCTTCTGAGCCGTCTCCACGACCTGCTGGAGATCAAACACTGTGACCGAGGACGAGGGATAGGCCTTTGCCACCTCACGGGCCAGAGCACCAGTGCAACCTGGCAGTCATTCAGACAGAACAATCAACAGCTTTCAGGGGGAAATGATACCAGGAAACCATGTTGGTCCCAGTCGGAGTGACAGCAGAATTAAAAAGCTCACATCAGTCATTCAAAATGTTCATTTTTAATGACAGCCTCTTACCTCCCAGATCTACTATGTTCTGAAAGCTGGAGAGGTTGAACGCTGTCGCAATGTCATGACCATCCAGAACCCACGAGGAGTTCATGAGACCCATGAATTTGAGCATCTCCTCTTCTGATCTGTGTGGTAAAGTTCAGCATCATAAACTGAATCTTAACCGCTCAAAGGCACACTTGAAGCAACGAGATCAACACCGACCTGTAAATGGCTTGGAAGACCTCCTCTGCTGGAAGGCCGAATGTCTTTTCATTCTGATTCTTCCCCTCCCTGCATGATGGCGGAGAATAAGGAACAACTCTTTGTGCTCATGAAAAAAATGCCAAGTGAAAGAGAATGTCTGCTTTTACTTGTGCGAACATTTCTTAGAGTCGTCTCAAACTAGATCGTTTTGTGTGTTCTTGCAGCCTGGTGTGTTCCCATGCGAGTGCACAGACCTGACAGCGTCCACCATGTTGTTCCACAGCGGGTAGATGGTTTGTGATTGGTAGATGATCATGTCGTGAAGAGATTTGGCGCTGCCTTTAGCCAGGTAAAGATTCGCCACGTCAGTGCTGCTGTACGAAGCTGTTTTAACAGAAATAAATCAAAGAGCAGCAACTAAATGTGTCTATTATACGTAACTATATGTCACTTTATTGCACCGTTATTATTATGATTATGAATTAACACTGATACAGCTTAAGTATGATATGTTGGGTATTTCCTTACAGAGTATATCCATGATCTTATGTAAATTAGTGTTATCATTATCGTTTAGTGTGCTGTTTACATTTATTTTTTTATTTTTCAAATGCTGAAATACATGAAATCTGAATAACTATAACAGCACTTTGTCCAATCTGTTGGTTTATAAAAATTAAAAAAAAAAACATTTCAAAAAGTAACAATGTTTGTTGTTAAGCATATACGTCTTTTCATTCAAAATTTTAGTAGCAAAAGGATTTTTTTAATGAAAGTGTTTAATTTGTTGATAATTTGTTTGCGATTAATTAATTACAGACCCTGTAATTAACTCGATTGAAATTTTTTAATCCAGTCACGGTCCTAATGTAAATATAATATTTGGGCTTCCCAATAATTTTCACGCCCAGGTGTCCACATATTTTTGTAGTTTCCTTCTCCCCGGACAGAAACAAACGCACTACACTTTGTAGCTGCCCCTTCTCTCCGTACATCACCTCCTCCTATTCCTCACCTGTTCCATCCGTCTTCTCGACCTCCAGGATCTCGATGCCCACCAGCGCGTCCAGCAGCCTCTCCATCCCGTCCACGTTGGTTCCCAGCTCCTGGGCAACATGCTGGGCACTCAGGGGCTCCTGGGACTTCAGCAGCAGGTCAAATACTCCAAGCTCACAGGCTGAAAATATCACCTGCGCAGAGGCTGCCAAGTTAACAACTTTCCACTGGTAGAAAGATTTTTAGGTAGAAAACTGTAATAACGGGCAGGTCCACCACTTCAGTCCACTCTGAAACATGCAACTACTGGGTGGACTGCCTTGAAGTCTGGTGTGGACATTCATGTTCTCCAGAGGGTGGATCCAAGAGACTTATGTCATTTTAACTACTTTATATACTGCTGGGTAGTTTACAGTACATATTTAACACATTACAACTGCAGTATTAAATAACAATTAAAAAAAATACTTGCATGTGGTGGACGGTTAACTGTAAATCTGCATAAAGTAGCTCAAATCTGCGGCTGCAGCGCAATAGCCGATGAACACTAAAATAATCATACTGTACATACGGTGCTGCAGACTGACACTCCAAATAAACCCTGAAATGTTACCTTGGACACTCTGAAGCCGTTAAAATACTCCAGAAGTTTGAATGGGTAATCCAGCTCACTCTGGGACAGATGCTCTGCCATTATTACTGCTTACCTGATGGGGGAAACACATCAACACAACGCCCTCACAACCGGAGGAAAAAGTGATGCTTAATGTGGACAAACACTCTCCTTGGGAGCACAACTCACCCGCTGTTGTCGTCTGGAAAGCAGCCAGGCGGATCCGAATCTGATAAATAGGGGGGGATTTTTTTTGTTTAAAGGGTGTAAATGCAACCCGGTTAGTTTTAGTTTCAGGCAAAACAGCCAAAATGTCGGCGGTGTGTGGTGGAGCTGCTGCTGGGAAATGGTCGGCGGAGCATCAGCTAAGATGCATCCGTGATCCGCAGTCTTGCTGAAAGCAGTAGGGGAAAGCCGCTCTGACTTTACACGACAGCGAGCATCGAACACGCGCTCACACACGCACACACGCACGCACACACACACACACACACACACACACACACACACGTTGTGGTGAAGTTCCAGTACCAACCGCAGCAGCGGAGGGGGGAGCTGCCGAGCTGCTGTTGATGTCAGAGGGTTATTGGGCTTCCCGGGAATGAAGACACGCAGCTCTGAACAGTTTTTGAGTGTGCCTGCTCCTTTAGGCAACCTTGCACCAATCCCAACATACCCCCTAAAACATTCCAGTGTTATTAGGTATGGTGGCCAATCCACGACAAGAAAATAAATGAGTACGCAAACAAAAATAACATGATAGCTGACAAAGTCACGGACTAAGAATTAATATGCACAATTAAATTTGTACTTTTTTGATAGCTATAAAAAATCAGATCAATAAATAAATATACACACATTTTTATTTTATAGTGTCTCACAAAAAACAAGGGGGGTATGTTTGGAGGCGTTGATGGGGAAAATTTATAACTTTAAGGCTTATGAGCGTCTAAGATGGCAGTGGCTGGTTTTCTTGTGCTGCTGCTTCTCACTAATTATAAGAAGTTCCCACTTTCTTAATTGATACACACTAAAAAGTCACGAATAATTCATAAAAGATTGTCTAGTATGCAGTTTTGTTTTCTTTGTTTTTTTTTAGTATATGAATTGTTTGCATCCAACAGTACTTTGCAAAAGTCTTGAGCCACCCTTTATTTCATTTATTCACTGCTCAATAAATAAATAAAGGAACACTTTTTAATCAGAGTTCAGCATCAAGTTAAACTTCTGGAATATTGATCTGTTCAGTAGCAGAGGGGGTTGTTAATCAGTTTCAGCTGCTTTGATATTGATGAAATTAACGACAGGTGCACTAGAGGGGCAACAGTGAGACAGGAATGGTTTCACGGGTGGGGGACACTCACATTTTCCCCTCCTCATCTTTTCTGTTTTTTCACTAGTTCTGCATTTGGCCAGCCTCAGCATGAGGTGATACCTGGACCCTACAGAGGTTGCACAGGTAGTCCCACTCCTCCAGGATGGCACATCAATACGAGACATTTCCATTGGCAGGTGCACCACTGGCGCCCTGTGCTTTTCACAGATGAGAGCAGGTTCGTCCTGAGTGAAAGGGTTTGGAGAAGCTGTGGAGAACGTTAACATTGTTCAGCATGACCGGTTTGGTGGTGGGTCAGTGATGGTCTGGGGGAGCATATCCAGAAATCCTTGGACCCACTGTCAGACCCTAAACTGGTGCGGTGGGTCCTGGGTTCCTCCTGGTGCACGACAATGCCCGGCCTCATGTGGCAAGAGTATGCAGGCAGTTCCTGAGAATGAAGGAATTGATACCACTGACTGGCCCCCACACTCTCCTGATCTAAATCCAGTAGAACACCTCTGAGACATGATGTTTCAGTCCGTCCGACGCCACCAGGTCAGACTGTCAAGAAGCTCAGAGAAGCCCTGGTACAGATATGGGAGGAGATCCCCCAGGACACCATCCATCGTCTCATTAAAAATGCCATGACACTGTCAGGCATGCATACAGGCACGTGGGGGCTGTACAAACTACTGAGGACCATTTAGTGTTGCTGCAATAACATTTCGGCAAAAAGGACAAGCCTGCTGCATCATTTTTTCACTTGAATTCAGTCCTCTGTAGGTTGATAATTTAAATTTCCATCCAAAAATGCAGCGCCCATTGATTCCTAACACATTACCCATATCAACATAGATGTCTTGCATTATTTTTTCACCATTGAGATCTGTTTTTAAAATGTTCCTTCCAAGCAGTATATTTTGCTTTTATGGAGCTAGACTAGACTAGTCTTGAACAATAGCGCTCCAGGCTTTCTGAAGGCTTTTCAAAGGTTCTCTTTGGACACTGGCTGCTTTTTCACTCATTTTCAGTCCAGTCCTTGAGCTTCTTAAGAATGATATATGAATCACTCAAGCATAAAAAGGCCCCTACGTCAAGGGTTAAAACAGTATGCCTGTCAAACTGTGATTCCCAAAGAGCTATCGACTGAAAACTCAACAGATCTCAGCATGGTGTGCAGTGTGTCTTTAAAAAAAACTGAGGGAACTGGACAGGTGAGAGAGAAAACACAAAAGTGCCAGGCCTAAAAAAATCTGAAAGCCCTTAATAGGAAAAAATCCAACAAAGACCTGCCAGAGCACCTGAGAGATGCGTCTGAAGCTTCAGTTCAGTCCGCTGTTCACTGAAGCCTCATTAGAAATCATCTCTGTAGAGAGGTGGCTGTCAGGAAGCTATTCTTAAGGAAGGGAAACAGGAAGAAAAGGCTAAAGTAAGCCAAATTACACAAGAACTGGACTGAAAATCTTGACAGTGAATGGAACAGAAAGCAGCCAACATCCACAGAAGAGCTTTGAATGTCTTTCAAGACGCCTGGAGAATCATTCCTGAAGACTGCCAAAAGAAATGACAAGCAAGCTGCCTCAGAGAGTTCAGACTGTGTTAAAGGTGGCCACCAAATATTGACTTTGAAGCTCGTCAGTATTGTACAAACTCTGTTTTTGCCTGATATTCTGCATTTCCATGTTTGCTTACACGTTTAAATGAATGGCTTCATTTATTTCCCATTTTCTAAATAAAGTATAAAGAAATGTGTTTCAAGACTTTTGCACAGTACTGTAAATGTTTGCAAACTTGTACACAAGACTTTAAATCCAATGTTTATGTAAATTTCCAATATTTGCTGAAGGCGCAGGGACGTGAGGCTGAACTCGTCAGTCTTTAGAAAGATTTGCAAATTTCAGTGGTAAAGTACGAGTGACCTTCCATTAAAAGTAGCTACGGTATCCAAATATTATGTCATGTTTCAGTTTTATGCAAACACTTTGCTGCACATGATACTTCTTTTAGGCCCATCTGACCCAGCATCTGGTGTTTTGTTTGTGCAGCTCAGAAGTACTGAGCCTGCTGTACTTTGCTCCTGTTGTTTTAAGGTGGCACGTGGGAAATCCTGTCATCCACTAACCTGCTACACAAACATCTTTGTGCTTACCCAGAAGCTACTCCACACAGTCAAAATGTAACTACATTTTTACTTGTAAATTACCTTCTCATGATTCATCTGTTGAGTTTAA
>VUQJ01002635.1:2881-13083 GCA_015108635.1 Andinoacara biseriatus | reverse complement strand
TATTATATTTATTATATTTTTTTTTTTTTTTTTTTTTTTTTTTTTTTTTTTTTTTTTTTTTTCTTTTCTGGGTCATTTTTTTCAGGGTTCTTCCTGCTGAAGGTAAACAAATGGACGCAGCAGCGATTTGCAATAAAAACATGAAAAATGTGTCGGAGCGGCGCGGAATAAAGCGACTAAAATGCCCGGACAGAAGAGAAGATATAACGTACGCTTCCCTCCTGTGAGTAGGAACTTTAATGTGGAAAATTAAACCTATGAAACAGACTCACAAAACGAGCTAACAGGTAACTGCGGTCGTGTGACCAACGCTGCATTCAGGGACTGTTGGAAATTATGTTTTTTACCAAGCTAGCAAACTACGAGATCAAAGTGATTTAACGCTACTCTTGTGTTTTTATATATATAAGCCTACTTTGAAATATAAGCACTTGTTATTGATATGCATTTCTAACTTTGTTTTTCCACAAACGAACAATTAATAAAAACAACTGCAGCTGCTATTAACGGATCTTTCATCAGTTCTCCGCAGTTCACTCAATGCACCCTAACCTCGTTTGTTTGTAATGGCCGCCAACAGTTGTAAACTCTCTGATACTGTTGACAGAGGCGCATCAAAAAAATCATGCAGAAGGACACGGAGGTGGGGCGGATGGCGATGGCAGTTCCCGTGATCATTTGTATCCTTCTTGAATTAAAGCTCAGCGCTGTGGAAGCGGCATCATCCTTCAGCTTCTCCCGAGGCACTTGGAAGGATTCTGGGAGTTGTAGTCTCAGATGTGTTCAAGCGTCAAGCGCTTAGCAAAATGCCTGAAGTGTCCCAACGCATCACTGCTGAATCAAGCAGTTCAGTTTAAAAACAGAAACTGTTGTAGTTTTTATGATTGCTTCTCCTCTTTGTGGGTGGACTAAGTTAAAGCGGCTTTATGATTATTTTATGTTAAATCTCAAGTATCATTGTTTCTCCTGTAGAGTATTTTGATGGAATGATATTGAAATTTGGTCTCTTAAGGTTTAACACACTTGCTTTCTTTTAATTTAGGCTTTTTAAAAGCAAATACACACACTAGCTTCAGTATATTGATGCATCCATCCATACTGTTTTCTGCTGTGACTGTGTAGATGATTAATATAAAGCCAGTGTTAAGAGGAAACAGTGCCATGTCAAAGTGGACTTGTAAATATGTGCTCAAAGGGTTGCAGAGCTGTGAAATCCCATACTGCATCAATCAGCTCGGGCGCTGGAGATATTCCTGAACTCTCTGCTGACCAAAACCTGCATGATAACGGAGTCAAAGCTCAGCACTGTTTTGTCTGTGGCTCACATGTAAGTAAGTCTGTGTTATTTGAGCTCAAGAATATAAAACTGTTAATTAATCAGGACTAATCCATCCGTGATGCTAAAATAATGGGATATGTTACGGACTACTTTAGATATAGGGTATTTTTTACATTGTTGTACCTCATAGCATCAATAAATACCTACAGCACTGAGGGAAGGACACATGATATTGTGAACTTCACTGGAGATTTGACAGTCCATTGAGTGACATGAAGTTTTCTTAGTGTGGCAGCTGTATTTTCATAATTGCTTTGTGAATTATACTTGAGCAAAATTTAGTAAATGGATCAGACAGTTATTAAATTGTTGCTCCTCCCTGAAGTGAAATACACAAAAGTCATTTGCTGTCCTGACTGATCCCTCCTTTTTCTTGGATATCATTTCTTAATTAATGAAGTTACGCTGTTGTGGCATGCACATAAATGCATGCAACGCTTTCACTTTGGAAATGCTCATAGATTGATCCTGCAGCTGTCTGATGCTGGAGGTTTATATAAACTTAGAAGAAAGACTTCCAGAAACAGCTGGATGCAATAAACTAAAATCAGCTCTTATAGTCTGAGTCTGGCTCCCCTAACCTGTTGCAGGTTTTGTCTTCATCTCGCAAAGTAGAACTTTAGGATTTCATGCTGTAAGTGTAATTGTGGAGCACAGAGAAAGAGGGAGACATTTCAAAGAGGTCTATGTGCGCTAAGAGGCCCCAATAGAAATAGGTCCACAACACATATATACACATAAACATAGCAAGGATTTAGCATTAAAGAGAGAGACGGGAAAGTAATATGTGTGATTGCATGCATGTATTAATACATGTATGCTTAAGTGTGTGTTATAGGGGAAAGTGTGTGTGTGTGTGTGTGCTTGGGCGAATGTACATTAGTGTGATCTGCAGGAGCATCAGTCAACTGTAATCTGTTCAATTTTAAGCTTGAAAGTACTGTGAGCTGCTAAAGTTGCAAGTTTGAGGGTTCTTTGTAAAGTGTTCCAGACATTTGCTGCTGCAAAGCGAAATAAGTCGCAGCCAAAAATAGCAAAGGGGATGTTGGGCTTGATGTATTCACTTGACCTTGTACGATAATTATTATGAGCTACGTGAAGAAGCGACAACAGATAGGGTGGTGTCTTGCCCAGGATTGTCTTATAGATGGAGTAAAACCAGTGATGGAGCCGCTGGGTATGGAGGGAGGGCCAACGCACCAGTTTATAGAGGTCACAGTGATGAATAGAAAGGCGCATTATTGGCAAAGCAGATAGCTGAGGGATGAAGAGGACGTCGCCATAGTCCACAAATTGTGTTTTTGCCACAGGCGGCTAGTAACAAAGTGTCTTAAGATACAATTTAAAATTTGTCCTTTGTAAGTTGTCTATTATGTGTAGCCACAACAGTGTAGCCTTGTTACAGCCAAAAGGTCCATTTTAAGTGGCTTAACAAACAAACCATTGCTCTGAAAATGGTCAGGTACAAGGACTGGACTAAAAATGAGTGAAAAAGCAGCCAAAGAAAAACTGTGAAAGACCTTCAGAAAAAGTAATGCTAATTAATCAGCACACAGTCCTTTATTTTTCTTTAGTGTTTGGTAGTCAGTTCACATTTACAGTATATGAAGAGTGGGCATATAACTTATTAAATTTTTGCTTTTATAGGAAGCAATGCATAGAGTCTGAAAAGCTCTTCCACTTTCTCAAAGACTTGGTGGCACAACCGACGCCTACGGCAGCCCAGAAGGACAACAGAGGCATGAGTATGTGGCCTTTATACAGGTAGAGAATTCACCTTTAATTTCAATGTAACTAATTCCTGCTTAAAAAAAGCTAAAAGTACTTTCACTATTATAAAAGTCCCATCATAATTGACCTATTCTTTGTTTCAAGGAGCCAACAGCATGAAACTTCTGTTAACAAAACAACTGAAGCAGGAGAAATGGCGCCGCAAGGTAGCCTCGACTCATTCGATGACTCAAGCGCCAGCGTACGTATTGTTTCTAAAAACAATATTACTCCTACTGACGTTCAAAAACTCACAGGCAAAATAAACCAATCAGCTCTCAGAATGTGTGTGCGCGAGGTACTTGCTACAAGCTACAGTAGCGACTCCGTGAGGCCGTAATCATAACTGCACTCCAGAAAACAAAACTGGCTCAAAGAAGTGGAGAACTTCTTAGCTCAGCAGCGTTTGTCTTGTTCAGAGAACAGCTGTAGTTTATCCGTGGCTTAAAGGGACACACTTATCAGTAGCGTTGGTGATTAGGTGCTGAGTAACTTCGCATTTTGAGGATGAAATAATATTCCTTCTTGTTTCAGTCATTTCCTCTCCTTCCAGGAGTCGGAGCTCTACATCTGCTTGTGACTGTGCCTGTACAACCAGCGGAATCTGCTGTGAGCACACAGCAGCGCCTCGTTTCATTATCTTACTGTTTTTGGGGGGTTAGCTCAAGACCAGCATTTGGAGATGAATAAGGGGTTTATTTTCTTGAGAGGAAAGGATCTTTGTTTGGAGCAGATACATTTTAGGATCACTTAAATCCTTTGAAATTTGCACTGAATTTTCTTTGATTATGAAATTGTGTTTGTGTAACACACTTAACAGCACATGCTTGGCTAATGATGCTATTTAAATCACAATCTTCAGTTTTGAGATCATTCTGGAACACATTTAGTGTGCTGATTTTCTTTTTACTGTATTTTGAAGATGCATTTTTTTTAATGGGAATTAGACGCCTTCACAGTGGAGTACTCTTTGTAATCTTTTGTTGTCCAGTGAGAATCATGGGATGTGCAGCGATCTTTAAAACCAAACTAAGTGCTTATTTTAGTAAATAGTGGCCTTTGCTGTTTCTATTTTTAAAGCACTTGTAAATTAAAGTTTTAAAGACATTTGCATATAAAATGAAAAGAAGTAATTTGTGTAAATAATTTGAATCTTTGGGAAGTTCAAATGTAACAAAGTTAAATAAAAAGTCACAAGCATACAGGGATTGGTTTATTCCAATAAACTAATCTTTTTACATTGGGATGGGGTGAAATGAGGAATAAATAGAGGCACTCTCTTCTCAAAGCTGTTTTTTACTGGAAATTTTACATTTTGAAGCCAAATACAGCAAAACATCTCTTTAGTTGCTACACTAGAGACCTGCATACGGAGGTGAAACTGTTTCCATGTCCCAGCACCAGCAATATTTGCGATAACTTTCTTCCTGAAGGTCCAAGCTGACAGACACTACGCTCGTAACCAATATGAGGTCAAGTGTCAACACAGCAAGTCGAAGTACAGTACTGCTTAGCCGCAGGTGACAAGACTTCACAAGTAAAGTTCAAATCCAGCAGTCATTCCTCCAGATGGAAGTTTGGAATGGAAACATGCATCTTGACTGAAAGCATCTTCACTACAGTTACACTCAAAATGAGTAAAACAAGTAAAAAATAAACATTAATTTTAAACATTTTTTTTCCCAAAGAAAACCAACATTTCTGTTTAAATCCTGCAATAATTACATATTTATCAAAGTGGAGGCCAAATTTCCAGTAGTGGTTTGATTGATCCCTCTTTGCTTTATTCAATCCATACTCATCCAAAAAGTCCCAAAGGCACAGTCCATTTACACTCCTTAGAACAACGGGCCCAAATACTGAAGGGGGGCAAAAAACAAACTCTGATTTTAAATATTCTCAGAAATTAAAACATTTACACATAGAAAGGTGACAGGTTGGCCTCACTTATGTTGTCTCTTTAGTTGAGTCGTGTTCCGAGTTGGATGTGCCAGAGAGCGAAGGATAAAAGATTAAAAAAAAATCCAAAAACAGGAAAAAAACAAACAAAAAAAGCAGCACTACAGTACATTATTTTCAGAAGAGTCGCGCTCCGTAGCCAAATGTCTGTTTAATAGATTCAAAGTAGTATCTCTTCCAACCCTCTTTCGTCTGCTCCTCCTGGCTGTTCGGGACGCCTCGATACTCCACCTTCAGCTCCGTCTCACTGTTCCGGTCCAAGAACGTCATTGTGATGGTTGCGTAGTGCTCTGTGGCACAAAACAACAATCCCAGTTCATCACTTGTGTCTGACATTGCACTCAAAAAAACCCCCAAAACATACTTTTAACCACATCTGCCCTAAGATACCCTAAGAGTGCTGGGATAGGCTCCGGCTCTGGACTGGCACCGAATGAGTTTGTATGTGCAAATTTACTGATTTGACTTTAAAAAGATTTAATTTGTTGTACGACAGTTATGCACACTTTTTTCTTCATACTGAAAAACTGAAAGAAACCTACCACAGGGCCAGTTGTTATACCTCCACTTCATAACTATTTTCTCATCTGGAACCTGGAGATCAGAGATCAGGTACAGTAAAGCACAAAGTTTAAAACATACAAATGCTTTTCATATTGTTTTAAAGACTCAATGTCAGACTCACCAGCTCTGTGAATTCACCGAGAATATTTCCGTCTAGCAGGCGAAACTTTCCGCCCCTCTCTCCGTCTACTGTGGCTGCGCCACGTGTGAACGCCTGAACCATCTACATGTTGAAAAGAAGCCCCCGCCAAAAAAGAAAGCAAAGAAAATGTTACCGAAAGACTGAACGAAACAGAAGCAGCGAGCAAGTTGAAAACAAATGAAACAGTTGAGGCTCACCTCTTTGTTGAGAAAGACCCTGTAGAGATCAGCTGGTGAGGTGAGAAAGGATTCTTTCAAAGTGAATTTACAGGTGGGGATCTTGACACCAGTGTTGATGGGAGCCGCCGTACTGGCAGAGGAGGAAATCTGTTCCACACAAGGACACGAGTCTGATCAGTTTATGTGATTCATGCCAGAGTAAATAATGTGGGGGCCAAAGGGAACGTCAAAGTGCTGAATGTAGATGACAAAAATATTCACTGTGCACCTACCTCAGTTTTATCCACCTTGGCTTTGGACTGTGATGTGGACTGTGGTTTGGCCACACCGTTGGCTGTAGGCAGGATCATCCCCTGTGTGAATTCTGCAATTAAAAAGAAAAAAATATATATATAATTTGAACCTTTTCTTCAAACTATTCCGAAGACAAAAATTAAAAAAATAAAATCTTCACTGAGTTAATACAGAATTATTACACAAATTCTGCTGTCCAAAAAGAGACAGCATTTAAACAAAACTCCCAGTTTCTGAGCCTTTAAATGACATAACTTTGTTCAAACCAACATTTATATCCTCATCTCTGTGAGGTTTAACTCACCTGTTTTTAAGAAATCAACGTAGCTTTGCAGCGCATCACGGAAGATCTCCACTCCTTTTGTTTTCATCAGGTTTAACAGCGGCGTGTCAGGTTCATCTTTGTTCAACGAAACAGAAATCTGGACAGGACACAGGACAGAGGTCACTCAACTGCTCCTCCACCTGTCAGTCAGTCAGAATCGGCATGCACACACGCTCTCTGGTGAAACTTACATCGAGATCCTCCATGTCATTTTCATCAGACAGGTTTGGGACCTCAATTGTTCCTTTATACTTGACTCCTGCTTTTGACTTTCCTGTTCAAGCAAAGAGAATAAATATGGCAGCAAAGATTCAAAACCTTTTCAAACCTGCTTTTTGCTTTTTTGTGTACTGATAAAGATGCAACATCATTGCTCTGCTACTCTTCTCTGCAAGCCACTGAAGCTTTTTTCTATTAGACAAAGATCTGTCTGTTAAAGTCAAAATGTTTGCCAACAGGTTGGCAGAACGCTGATTAAGTCTCAGTGCCTGCTAAATTACAGATTGGAAGCAGTAACTGCCACTGTTAGCAGACAAATGATCTGTTTTGGGGATATAATTTAAACCAAACTACCCCCTTCAATGAAACGAGCAGTAACGTCAGTTTTTCTACTTACCAGTCCAAGTTGCTTTCAGGTTCCACTCATAAAAGAAAATAAGTTTCCCTTTGCGGTTATTAATCGAGGCCTCTCCTTCCACCTTGCTGACTTCTGTCACTTCACAGTTTCCCTCTTCGTTCTCCACACTCAATCCAAGGAGCAAAGATTTTAATTTATCCGACGACCAGTTTGTTGCATCTCTTTCTGTCCTGTGAAGTCCAGCAGAGACCGCATAGATCAGAGCGCAGATCCAAACGGGAAAAAAAACAAAACAAAAAACAACACCGTCCAGCCTCAAGCCGAATTATCTCCATTTTAAAATTGGATTCAGAATTTTGGGATCTATACTAGAAACACTCATGATAAGATGATCAAAATAATTAGTGTTGGTCTATTCATTTTTGAAGTGGCAGTTACACTCAAATTGGAAATTTGTTTTCTGACCACTAAACATGGGACACACTGATATGTCAGCAAACATCTGTATGGTTTGACACTGGCCGTTTGGCAAATTAGATATTATAGGCCAGTGTTTACCTGCTGTGACATATCAATTACGATCTAGCTAGAACAAGAAGCTACTTTCCGCAGCTCTCTTATTCACAAGGTAGCTCCACATGTTAAATTGGGCAGTTTTTACAGCAGATGCCCTTCCTCATTTCATGTCTCCTCCCAGGATTGAACTGGGATCTCATTAGTGTATAGATCACTACACTATGTAGCCACTAATTATGAACGATCTAAATGTTTAATTTAAAAAAAAAAGTGTAATGAAGAGGAGAAAGACTGTAAAAATTTTAAAATTAAGGTTTCTTTATTTCCATAGCACAAAAACAGAACATCCCATCGAAGATCAGCCAAATGTGTACATTAAGCACAATGGTAACTACTTAGAAGTTCACAATCAGATCATCCAGTCAGAGGTGGCCTCAGCCATCACCCTTCTAATCCTCAACTACCTGAAAATGTATTTTAGGAGGTCATAAGAGCTGGAAGCTGGGCACAGACGGGCTCAAACGACAAGTCTGAGGGGCCACTTTCTAGTTGACTGATGACAGCCCCCCTTAATAGTACTCAGTAGGGCTGCCACAGAGAAAAGCTTGTAAACAACTGCTCCCAGATCATTATAGACTATGAATATGAATTCATTCCTATTATTTTCCGCAGGACAGCTATAAAAAGTGCAGTCACGTTGTAAATGTGGCTACCACACGTGTTCTGGTGTAACCGATGAAACATCGGTAACCGAAAACTTATCGACTGTGTTGGAGACTTTAAAGCTTGTTATTACACCTACACGCTGCAGCAGAGACAGCTGATCACAGTGTATTTAAACATGAACTGCCTCTACACATGCATTTGATTTGAAGCTTCGGGAGCTAGCTACAAGCGAAGCTAACTTAAAAACGACAGCAATGCTAGCTCACCTAATTATATTAAACTCTAATATTACTCACAATACAACACTTACACACGGCTAAGGACAAAATAACTACATATCCCTACTTGATCCAAGTCCAAACATAACTGCTACTGTCATGCTAACATAACACACAAGCTCGGTATGTCATGTTAGCATGAGGCTAGCGGCTAGCAGTCAGTGTCCTTTCATCTCATCTCACCAGTGCCAGTTGTTGACATTAGTCGCATCGGCTCTCTCCTCTACGATCCAGCGAGGGTCTCCTTCTCCCCACTTCGCCATTGTGCTATTTAACTAATGAGCGCAGTTTAATAGTGTAGCGTTATAAGCAGAGAGCAGGTGTGTGCCGGCGCCTCTCCAGTGATGCGCACGCTGTTTCTAGAAACCTCCAGCAGCTGCTGCGGGGCTCTAGCGGTGCTCCTGCGTTTATTCGCCGAGCACAGAAAATGCTGGAAACGGAACGTTGTGGAAGGAGGTGAAGAAAAAAAGTCCCCCCATTGCCGGATGTCTGAAGAATAGTTCCGCGTTAGGAAGTAAGATTTCCGGTGTTGTGCCAAAAACGTTTAATGATGTTTCTATGTGTTTTTTACTTTTATTTTTAATTTTTATGTCTTTGCTTATATTGGTACAAAGACTGTCGTCAACAGGATTTATGAAGGGCTTATATACAAAGAAATTACCTGTTTTGCAAGTATCTTTATGACGCTGTGTTTTTGTATCTACACTATAATAAATGCAGTCTTTTTGAGCGCTTCAGATATTTTTATAGAACTGTAATGTTATATTTGTTGCAATTTCTGCTGCCCTCTCCACCAGATCTCTCTGAAAAAACACATTTTTAATGTCAATGACAGTTTTTACTCTGATAAAGAACATATAAAAGTCACTTTGCGAAAAAGTGACTGTGGCTTTTACCTTGTGACAGGAATGTTGTTTCTCACTCAAAAAAATTCACATCATTAATGAGCGATATGTTTGACATATGTTTAACAAATTTTTGTCTATTTAAACAAGTTTAAATACAACCAATCACTTTTTGGCACATGATCACTTTTTGGCAGAATACCAAAACTACAAAAATAAGACAGACAACAAGACACCACAGGTGTTTTTTAATGGCTTTGAGAATTTGCAACACAATTAACCATTAATGGGGATCAATAACGAGACCCTCAAGAGGATTACTGGATTTGAGATCCCCTCAAGCTTGTACAATTTTTCTTAGTGTTAATATATTTTGATCTATTTATTGTTGTTTTTGCATTGTACAGTTTTTATCTTTCTAACTGCTGCCTTAGTGAGAGGATGATAAACTGCATTTTACAGTTTTAACATTGTTCTCAACATTTTCTCAGCAACAATAAAAAGCTATTCTATTCTATTCTATTCTTTATATTTTATTCCCCTAAATTAGCATTATTAGGCAACACGTCTGACATTCAACTTGCCTATTATTACTATTAATATAGGAATACTATCTATTACTATCTAATCTATTACTATAATAATAGTTATCTTTATCCTATTGAAGGTATTTCAGTCTGTGTGGGAGTTTGCCCATCTGCATGTTTGTTGTGTACTTGTGGAAGGCATTTGACCACGTACCTTAGGG
>VUQJ01002631.1:0-11271 GCA_015108635.1 Andinoacara biseriatus | reverse complement strand
TTTTTCAGGTTGTTTTTTTTTTTTTTTTGGCATTTAATTGTTGGCTTTATTTAATTTTTTTCTTGCTGCTAAAGAATGTGTTGCTATTGTTCTGTTCCTTTTTGTGGGGCATATTAAGTAGAAAAAATATGCTTAAACTATAGAGTCTGGTAAATATGCTGCAATGCTCTGTAAGTATATCATTAATATTAGAAAAGAACCTGTTTTCACTTTCACCATGCCGGGTGGTGTCTAGTCAAGCAGACATAATTGAACCGAGACCACCAGCTCTTTCTTTATAATAAATAACTGAATTGCTATAATAACAGCTGGCAGTGAGGTCCGTGGTTGTTTTACATAATTCCTCTGTGTGAGGTAGCAGGAGTTTTAGAGGCCAAAATATTAAACCAAGGCTTTTCCTTCATGGTCACACAGCACTCAGTGTGAATGAGATATATTTCTTTAACAATATAGGTCAATTTTCCCTTTAAAGCCAGAGATAGTGGCTAAGACATACTTTGTGCCATGGAGCATGTTATATTGTCTTAAATTTGAATGTATGGGCCTGCATGTGGACAGAACATTACAATAATATAGGACAGGTCACTGCTACAGAAAAACAGATGAGGAGGAGAAAAAAAAGCAATGTAAAAACAAAAGACATGATGCTGAGTTATGAGTGCGTGCATGTTTACCCTGTGTTTGTGTAAGTGTGGATTGAGAGGACACATCACCGCTGGCCTGAAATCCTCCAAAGACAAGCTGGGAACAAGATAATGACATGCTGGCCTTGGCCAAAATAACACGGCTGTCCGTCTCACACGGTTTTGTCTCGGCAGCAGAGGAAACTCAAACCTTGTTCAACAGATACAAGCGCTTCACCTGGCAAAGGACCTTCCTGTGATGTCTGTGTAGTTCGAAAACAGAGTAGCATGTTATGTGGAGGGATTATAATCCCTGAAGCCTCATTTCCAGTAAAATGTTTAAAAAAAAATTCACTGACATAGTCCCATTATGGGACATCTCTCAAACAAACAAAACAAAACAAAACAAAAAAACAGGTGTTACAATGACCCGCTTAATATGGTGAAACCAGGGAAAGTGTTCTGTTCACATTCATATACAAAGTCTCATACAAATACATGGTAGCTGAGGTTTATTAGGGGCTCCTGTCTGACCTTCACTATTTCTGTGTGGAGAGATAAGAACTGAGCTATTAGTCATGCTCTTCCCTTCTGAGTCCAACCACTTACTCACATCTATATTTATAAATATGGAACTGCCAGCCACCTGTTCTCCACTAATCAACATTTACTGCAGCGAGAGGCTCAAGACATATGGAAACATTGCTTATGAGCAGCGTTGTTGTACTCGAGGCGACTGGAGGTCAGGAGGTAGAGCAGGTTATCTACTAATCGGAGGGTTGGTGGTTCAACGCTTGGCTGTTCCAGTCTGCATGCCAAAGTATCCTTGGGCAACATCATGGATTGCTCTGTGATGCATTCATCAAAGTGTGAATGTTGGATAGAAAGCACTTGTATAAATTACAGTAGAAAAGTGCTATTAAGAACCAGTTGGAGGAGTTCAAAAAGAAAAAAAAATCTCAGACAGTGAGTCTCTTTTGTCCTTTATCTGCTCATATACTCTCACTGGACACTTAATTAGGTACACCTTGCTAGTATTGGGGGGTGGATCCCCTTTTGCCTTCAGAAAATTTATCATGGCATAAATTCAACAATGAGATTTTGCTCACATTCACAGGTGCTGCTGATTTATTGGCTGCACATCCATGATGTGGATATCCACCACATCCCGAAGGTGCTCTGTTGGACCAAGAATCCACTTTGAGTTGATCTGAGCTTTGTGACATGGTGCACTATCATCCTCCAAGTAGCCATCAGAAGATTGTGCATTGCAGCCATAAAGGGATGGATATGGTCAGCAACAATACTCACGTAGGCTTTAGTGTTTAAATGATGCTTAATTGGTACTAAGGAGCCCCAAGTGTGCTAAGAAAAAATGCTCCCACACTATTACAGTGCCACTACTAGCCTGAACAATTAATACAAGGCAGGACAGATTCATGCTTTCATGTTGTTTAAGCCAAATTCTGAACCTGCAATCTGAATACTGCAGCTCTTTGGAGCTGCTCTGTGTGTTGACTATGACTGTTCTCACCATCCTTGGTCTCTGCCTATCTGAGATTTTTCTTGACCTGCCACTTCGGGCCTTAACTGGAACTGTGCCTGTGGTTTTCAGTTTCCTCACTATGTTCCTCACAGTGGAAACTGACAGCTGAAATCTCTGAGAGAGCTTTTTGGATCCTTCTCATAAAACATGATGTTGAACAATCTTTGTTTTCAGCTCATTTGACAGTTGTTTTGAGGCTCCCATGTTGCCACTCTTCAGAGAAGATGCAAAGAAACACTTGCAATTGGCCACCTTAACCCCTTTCTCATAATCGAATTCACCTGTATATGTAGGTCAAGGCTCAATGAGCTTACAAAACAAATTTTGTGTTCCAGTAATTAGTGCTAAAGGTATTTGAATCAATAAAACGACAAGGGTTGCCCAAACCTATGCACCTGCCTAATTTTGTTTAAATAATTATTGCACACTTTCTGTAGATCCTATAAACTTCATTTCTCAAATATCACTGTGTTCGTCTGCTTTTTGATATGTTTAACTGAAACTGCTGATCTGAACAAGCAATGATTTATAAAGAAAATTATGAGGGGTGCTGACAGGAGTGTGGTCTGTTCGAATTGTTTTGTATTCAGAGATGCTCTGGTGCATATCTTGGTTTTAACGAGAGGTTATTTGAGGTTCTGTTTCCTTCCTATGAGCTCAAAGCAGTCTGGCCATCCTCCCCTGACCTTTGAGATCAACGAGGTGTTTTTTGCACAGAGAACTGCTGCTGACTGGATAGTTTCTCTTTTTGGGGCCATTTTCTGTAAACGCTAGAGATGGTTGTGCAAGAAAATCCCAGTAGATCAGCAGTTTATGTAATCCTCAGACCAGCACATTTGGCACCAACAACCATGCCATGTTCAGTCACTTAAATCACCTTTCTTCCCCATCCTGATGCTTGTTTTCAACTTCATCTTGACCATGTCTGCATGCTTAAATGCATTAAGTTGCTGCTATATGATTGGCTGATTACATATTTACGTTAAAAAGCAGTTAACACAATAGGTGTACCTATTGAACTGACCAGTGAGTGTAAATATCTTAACCTTTCCCCGACTGGCCCTACTATAAACGTGATGCTCTGTTCTGTACACACAGCACTGGTCTGCAGGTCCCGGGGAAAAGAAAAGCTTCAGAAATGGTGCCTGTACTTTAAAAGTCTGCCGCTCTGTAACAACAGCAAGCCCATCTACAAACTACATATATATATATATATATAAGGCAAAATGACTTTTCATACTAGCATTGCTATATTTGTACATTTAAGTTTCTGTCTTTGAACACACAATACATTTTTGATCTGAATTATGCAGCTACTGTATTTTAAACTGAACAGCTGATTTTATTTCCAGCAGTTGTGAAAGGCTCAGAAAATATTGTCCTACTGATGGTGGCATAAAAGTGGAAAAAAAACTATACACTGTTTTGTTCAGGTGAGCAATTACTAACCACACATCCTGCTGTTTCGGTTGAGCGATTCATTGCTGCAGTTCCTTTTATTGTTATAATTTATACTTTAACTGAATTAGAATAAGATTTTTTTTTTCTTTTTTGGCTGAGTATGCTATTAAACACCAGGAATGTACTCTGGTGTGCCGCAGCTATCAGGACACATTCGGTCATCAAAAGAAAAAAAAAGACTTCAAACACGCTGGAGAAAATGATTAAGATCAGTTAATGGGGAAAATAGCAGTTTGATCTGAATTCCAGATGGGGTGAAAATAAGTGGCCTAACGATTTATCGAAAGGTTAAAGTTTACAGCTTTAAAGCACTTTTGATTGTTGTTCAAAAATATCCAAATCTTTACACAGTCTGTATTCCTGCACAATGCGTCTTATGCTTGGGTCAAATCTGTATTCAATAATTCACACTTAGTCCTACTTACTAGAAATTAAAAACAATTTAACATCATGGGTTCAAATACAAGCATGTGATATAAATTTGAAAAAAACATCCAGTAAGATGCTGAAAGTCAGTCCAGTCGGCAAAGTGTGAACAAAAGTTCAGAGAATCACGTCACATGAAGTTCTAAAAGTCTCAGTCTGCGAGAATAACTGTTTAAATTAGGCATGTTACAGCTGGATGGCCTATTTGGTGCATCTAATGTGTTCTACTTCTAATGTGAGACCCAGTTTGGTGAATAATTTGGGAGAAATCTAACAGAAATCTTTCCAGAGCAGCCCACATGTTCTTCCAGTCAGGGGCGGGGCTAAAGTGTCACTTCTGGAGTGTGTGTAGCAGGACTGTTTAATGATCCATATAATGTTCTGTGGTGCACTTTATCAGCAATATTAATACACTTCCCTCTACTCTTTGTACAAAGAGTGATACAGTTTGCAGCACCTGGACAGATGCAGAAACTTCTTCATGGTTAGTTCTGCCCATATTTTGAGTTTTTCAGTTTTTTTTTTTGTTGCAATAAAAAGAATAGATGAACTAAAACTAATATTTTCAGTAACCAAAGAATGCTAATACTGCTCAAAAAAAATTAAAGGAGCATTCTGAAAACAGATCAGATCTCAATGAGAAAAAAAAATCTGCATTTGCTTTGCATGTGAGTATGGCAATTCTTGTTTTTGGCATTAGTTTGCCTTGGAAAATTTGGACTCGTGTAACTTTGGTTTGGACTTCTGAAAACAGACTTCAGAAGACAGACGAGTCCAGTGAGAAAAATTGGACTCATGGAAAATATGTTAGTGCTCCCACTGCTGGGATGGTAGCATTCCATCAATTTCATATTATGCCTTGTTCCAGTAACCCACTCCTCATCACAATGCTCTGGTTCCACAACCCAACACAAACCTTAAGAGTCGGTATGGCTTCAGTTGCCACTGCAGAAACTACTATAATTATGAAAGATTACTAGAATAATTATGAAGCTGTCTCTCTCTTAGACTGTGTTTCAGAATGCATAATAAGTCTGCGGGGTGCTGTATTTCCCCAAAATCAAGACATCTCAAAATAAAAATCTTATTATCCTAGCCCCCCGAAACCCCCCCTTTTTTATTGTAAAAGGTAAGTGTGAACACAAAACCTAGCAGAACTAATAGGGTGCTTATTTCTTCATTGTTTTGAATAAATTAACAGAGCCATCAGAGTGAAAGTGACCCGAGTTTCCTTCTTCTGCCTCTCTGGTAATACGTTTCTAGCATTTTTTTAAAGCATTTTTCCATATCTTAACAAATTGGTTTTTTTTTTCAAATGCAGAATGCTCTGAATATGAATCTATTCTTGCCTGGAATGGATCAGGTGCAAGGTTGTTTTGACTGTGGGAGAAAAAAATGGTGACCAAACGAGATGGTCGGGGAATTTTTTTGTCTTCGGATTTCAGCCAAAACAGCACCAAAATCAGGGTTTCGTAGCTCCTTCCTTAGCCTATGGCTTAAAAAAAAATCAGTCACTACATATTAAAAAAACATCCAAGCTAAAATAATGCAACTTTATTTCCCATAAGTCCCTAGCATTTCCAGACACCCAGTAGGGGATCTGGGCTTTCATAGACTGTATCACTGAAGGAGAGAAAGCGGTGACCTCTCCTGATGCGCTCAAACAATGTTATAACAACTTTCTGGAGACCAAGATTTTTCAGTCATAACCAACACAAAACAGTACAATTAAATCTATTCTGACTGGTGCTTCAAAAGGGTATTATTATATCAAAAATTCATTACAGTAGCTTCAGGATATCACGGTTTAGACTGCAGCTGTCTTAACAGTCTCACCTATTTAGACAGAAACAGACGCGTGGCTGCAGAGCATTATTAATGTAAGCTCCTGTCCTTACATATCAAGTTCATTTAGACCTTAAACTCAGTCACCCCAACAGCTTTGAACTCAAGCACTGAAACAAGTTAAACTCCTTTATGATAAGATTCTAGCAAGTAATCACAATAAGTGAGAAGACTGCTGAGAACGAAAAAGTAAAAATATCCACTAGAGGGAAAAAAAAAACACCCTTCGGAGCTGCAAATCCTTTCTTATGACTCAGCTTGTTTGATTAATTTCCGACATTAAGTGCTGAAAACGGTAAATCACTTTTGCTGAGAAGTTGCATAACAACTGATCAACATTAGCTGACTTCCGCCTGCAAATGAAGTCATGCTGGCCTTCAGCAGAATCTCACCGAGGAGTGTTCGGAGTTGAACATCACGTCCGAAATTGACAATTTTTAGCTCCCAGATGTGAAAATGACAACAGAAAATCTTATACAAACCTTTACACCCCAACAAGCCCTCCTCAAACATTACCGGTTTGAAAGCGGATGTGAGCAGAATAGATGAGACCAAGGCTCCTCCAGGAGAGAAAAGGACTCATATTTAATTCAGCAGTGCAGAAAGTCATCCATGTGTGCATGCTTTACAAGAGTTTCATCTTTGTTTTTTTTTGTGTTAAACAAGAGAATCTTATGAATCCATATCATCTCGAACTAGCTCTGCAGCTGGGGTGCAGCATGAGCACTGCAAACTGCTGTGCAACCTACTTTTGAAAAGGATAAGTCATGTAAATTTCAAACTGGGGGAGGTAATGCCAAATTCTGAAACCCTTGGTTATCACAGCAGCTCTGTAATAAAAAACAAAAACACACTTTTTTTTTTTAATGTCACATCTTCTTTTAAAAGGTTTCTGAAGATCAAAAAGTCAAGGAGGATATGCCAAATCAAGTCTGAATTCTTCCAAAGTTCTGCCGTTCTTTACCTTATATTTATGATGAGCAATTCAGTTCACCACAATATTCCTGTTACACTGTTTGCAAGTATTTCAGCAGTCAGCATGAGAAACTGCAGTTGCCACGCTTGTGTTTTCACACAAGCAGATGAATGATGTGGTGAGAGACTTACATGCTACACCCTGAAATATAACACATCTTATTTTCACACACCTTTGTGGGCTAATCGCAGCCTTTGTTTTACTTGAATGACACATCATCATGCTGTGGAGTGATTAGGGGTGTTGAAATACATCAGTATTGATAGCCGCGACATTTAAATATGAAATGTTGGTATCAAGAAAAAGGCAGAATTAGAAATATGTTTTTTATTGCACTACATTCTTTACTGTGGTTACACACCTGTGGTTACTTTGTGAATTAATATCCCAATTTTACACATAATGTAATTGTGTATTTGCATGCTTTTACACAGGTATGATTACAGACTGTATCCATGTCCTGACATATATTTTGAGGGAGATCATTTTCCCAAAAACCAAACAAATTACACAGTAATCAGAGATGAATTTGATTGATTGCATTATATATATATATTTTTTTTTTTACATTGCACTTTGTCAATGTAGATCTCGCCACCAGCTGGAGCTTTGAAAGTGCAGCTTTTCCTACTTCTCTGCAGACACTCTGCTGGTTACAGGACTTCCCACTTCCACCCTGAAGAAGAAGGAGCATAGACCACACGAACAGATGATTTATCCTAATTAGTGAACATAACTGGACATAAATCATAACATTTGAATTTCTATATGTTTGTTCCTTGGTTTAAAACAGTGCAATAGGGCTTTAGGCACAATTAATCAAATTTTAATATCAATGATGATTTTAGCTTCCTGCAATTAAATAAACACAATGCATGCTCCACCAATTGAATATAAAACAAAAGCAAATCAAGCACTTCCTAAATCACTGCCTGACCATGTGCCTATATGAACCAATCACAGCTCATCACCGCACTGTGCAGCACTTGGCAGACTCGTGAGGACGAGTAACTCTATGTTAAAAGGCTGATATACAACACAATTCAAATGTCTGGTGTGGGAGAATGTAAAAAGCTTGTCCCTTAAAGTGGATCATAATCTGTTGTTTGGAAACACTTTGGATTTAGCCCAAGTGATGCTAACCAAGAACAAATCATATGCAAAGAATGCTGTAGCAACACAACTAACTTATTCAGCTGCCTATAATGAATGCATAAAGACAAAGAAAAACAATGCAATGGCTGCTAATGTGAATTGCCCAACACCAACTCAGACGTCTAAAGAAGCGAGCCTATGCAGTGCGTCTGCATATCTATCCTGCTCACAAAGACACACTGAACATCACGTACGCATTTTGCCAAAGATATCTGTCCTGTAAACACGGTGAGTAATGGAGGTTTCAGGATAATGTTCAACTTACTGGACAAAAGATGTGTTATCCCCTCGCAGAGTTATTTTTCCAGAGCGGCAATCCCTGAGCTGTGTGCATAACATCGCAGGGGGAATGGAGAGGACTCTCACAGCTGTTGAGTACCACCACTTTTATTTACATCTATCATGCAGGCAGAATGAATGGAGTGAAAGATTTTATATTTTGCTTTGGCCAAGTAAATACCTTGTTTAAAGACCTCATTTAATTAAAGACATTTTAAATTAAAAGTAAAAATAAAGGCAGTGTTCAATTGATTTAATTTTTTTTAAAGTTGTGGTCCAATTTTTATTTAGATTTTCATCAAAGAGTTGCACTGAATTTGGGTGAATAAGGAGAACCAGTTTTGATGGAAATGTATATGTGCATTAACAAGAATGTAGCACAATATGAATGTGAAAATAGTGTTATGTTTACTTTAAAGTGCCATTAAAACTGTCTTTGGTCATTAAAATCAATGAATAATTGTGACAAATAATCATGATCTCACTACTGATTAAAATAAGTGTGATCATTTTGGCTATAAAGTATAATATGTCTAATAATGACTAACAGTTACAACAGGATGATATGGAGCAGTAGTTAAATGAACTTTTTAACAAATAAATAAAATAAAATAAATAATAATAAATAAATCGCTGATGCTTGTATGCCTAGGGTGTGGTAAACTTAGATCTGACATCACGGGAATTGTATCAGGTCCATTACAACAGACTAGTTCTTAATTATTTTATTACCACTAGAGGAGGACATACATATTATATGAAAGCGTGTATTTATTGTATATACGTGAATACAAAAGAACATGACATTGTGAGGTGAGTGTCTCCCTCCCTGACATATGCTGGCATAAAAGCCAGCACACCTTGGAGTGGATCATCCACTGAAGACACTTGCCAGAAATATTGGAAAAAAAATAACTCAGTGTTAATTTTAATACTCATAACATAAGGTTATTAAACTACATGGTGTCAAAAGTTTAAGGTGCCCGAGGGCCAATCAGACAGAAAGAGAATGTTCACTCAAGCCATTAAAACACACACACACACAGCAATAACCAAGAGGCACAGGACTGTGATTGGCTGGTAAAAATTGGCTGGCAAAGTGTGCGACCGCTGCAGGTTGTCAAAGATGCTGAGCATCCACTTTTCCACTTGGACCTTCTTGACTGCTAGAAATAAATAGCCGAGACTGTTCTCTACATGTCAAGTGTGTAGCTTGCATTATGAGCACAGTGTATGCTCCTTTGTGTAGCAGTGGTACAACTGCAAAGACTATGATTTATACAGCTAAGCCTCTTACAACATTGCCATCATGATGTTGCTGCGCGCGCCAAGATTTCATGGTGCTGTTCACTTAATCAGCAGCATAACACTCGTGAGCCAGTCAAAAGGTATCTTGTGTATGAATGGATGTGTGAGCTTGATTTAACTTTAAATTATTTTAGATTTCTTTATTGCCATGACGTGCCATGAAGTGTGAACAGCTCATCTGCTGATAAAAGAGCAAGGAGGAAAGCTCTAGAACAGGTGGGTGATCCTTGAGTTTTAAGGAGGTATGAGGAAAAGTGTAAAATAAGTTTTTCAACCAGGAGACTATAAGCTTTGTCTTTTCTAATTCGTTTCACTTTTTCCACTCAATAGTTTTTTGCTTTAATTATATTAGTTTATGTTATTTGCATAGGTTTAGGCACTAAAACTAGTTAGTAAAAGATGGTTATGAAGTCCCAGTGGGACCCTTCTTGCTACTGCAATGACTGCAGGACTGTTGTAATGCTACAACTTGGTTCAAAGTTTCGCATTTTCTTACTGGCAGTCTACCACAGGATCCTGGTGTTGCTCCATTTTATATATATATAAAAAAAAGGAAAATTATGTATCTGCCATGCTATTGAATTATGGTGTTTTTGCTCTCGAATAATTGGTTGCCTTTGGTAACAAAAAACATTAACCGCTACAACTCAAGGTCAGATCTATGCCATTTGCTTGATGAATAATCTTATGGTGACATTATTGTATGAATTTCACTGTCTCTATTATAAAAAAAAAAAAGCCCCATCTATTTGGTAACAATTGCCAGTGATTTACTGGAGCATTGAAGTACTGAAATACATTAAAGGTCTTATGTGTTTATATAGTATGGATGTGGTAGCCTTTCCCACCCACGCACAGGCTGCAATCTCACAAATAATGTCCTCTCACTGCAACGCTGTTTATGCTGCTAACCTGCAGGTTCAAGCCAGACTGAGGGCTCTCTCTTTATCGGAGGAAAACAATGTGTGGTCTGCTTTTTTTCAGAAGCATCAAGCTTTTATATATTTATATAACATGTTTTGATGATACATCTGGCATGATGAGCATATAGACTTGGAGAAATTCATAACAGAGAAAGAAAGGAGGAAAGCACAAGAGACAAATACAGACAGGTACTAAGTGTGTCAGGGTGGGTAAATGGGTGTGGGGCATAAATTGAATTCTGTGAGCTGCAAGAGATGCATACAGGTGATGTCAGAGGTCTGAGAGTACAGACATATAGCTAAAGAGAACAATCAGGCAGCAGAGGAAACACCGATAGCCTGGTCTGTGCCGCAAAATACTGTCTCCTTATGAAAAACCAGCAGCTATATTTCCTGTATAATTTTTTTTATTTTATTTTAAAAACAGTTGGTATTGCTTTACAAACTGAAATCAAAACCCCATTTAAGCTATTTAACTTAATGTCTCAAATGACTGTAATTGCTCAGGCTCTTTGGTAATCAATGCTATGTCTCCAAAGCGGAAAGGATAAAGTGACGGTAGGACTCTACTGCATCATCTCCTTTTTATTATTTGACTTTATAAACTGCAGTAGAGATTAAAAGCCAAACAATTTGAGAATTTTTAAGACTTCAATATGTAATCAAATTGTGAAAGTACACCAAATATAAACTCATATAAATAGGATTAAAAGTAACCAGTGGCAGTCT
>VUQJ01002629.1:29969-41455 GCA_015108635.1 Andinoacara biseriatus | reverse complement strand
GTCCTAAGAGCACAGGAACCGACAGCTCACGTACAATTAGCCAGCGGAGCATCAAAACAGCTCAGGCCCGCTGGGATCCTTTCACTCCGATTCCTCCTGCATCCTAAACACTCCAGCGCGGAGCCAAACGGGCTTCTCATCTGAGGCAACTTTGAAGGTGCGAGCACACAGAGGGCACGGCGCTGCAGGTGGTCCTGATCCATTCAGACACTTTTACAGCAGCGGAAGCACCTCCAACACAAAGAAAAGTACAGGAAAGATGGAAATAAAGCTTTACACTTTCGTTTAACAGCAGCCCGGCACACATTAGCTGAGGATGGTGGGAAAGGGGATCAAACTATAGCACAGCTATCATGTTAACCTTCATTCTGAACCCGGCTTCAGATCTACTGATTTCTGAATGCATCCTGTTCTCTTTTATTTTGGTTGCATTTGCCTTGAACTGATTAATTGTATTCCTGTAAGGGATGAAAATCAGTTAGCATCCTCCTGATTTCAGATTGTGTAATCATTGCTGTAAACTGGCAGCTCATTTTCTGAAGGTTACATTATTGTTGTTGATTAGCTGCGACAAACAATTAATCTGACAGTTATTTTTCTCAGTTACCTGATAAATCATGTCAACATGTCCCTACAACAGGGTCCTAAAGGCCAAGGTCATTGATCATCTCACGCTGTCCAATCAAGAGGCTTAAATCAACATGTATTAAATTTCCATCAGTGTAGGAGAAGAAAAGCTATAAACCCATGCAACTAACCAGAAATGGAAATATTCAGCTAACTTAAACTCTTTGTGAAATTTTCCCTATTTTCTTAAAATCAAATGTTTAATAATTAAGAAAAAAAAATGCTAATATGCAAATACAGACACAAGGAAAGGAAAGGAAAGGAAAGGAAAGGAAGTTCAGACACGGCTAGAATTCCTCCTGGGTGAAGTGTTCCAGGCACGGCCTGGGAGCACCTTGGGGTCCCCCTGGATGAGCGGGCTGGGGAGAGGGAGGTCTGGGCTTCTGTGCCAAGGCTGCAACCCGACCCCGGATAAGCGGAAGATGGATGGATGGATGGATACCAGATTTCACAAACTTCTACCACTCTTAAGACAATTCTCAAAATAAAGTGCTCCAGCTTACTGACCACGACTTCCTGTACACATCCATCCATCTGTGATGCTACCATGGTTTGGTGCAGAGGTATCTGCCCACAGAGAACATACAGAAACGGGTTTCCAAGCACTGCAAAAGTGCCCCCGTGCTGTCCTCCAAAACCCCAACTGCACGGTGCTCAACGTGGAGGTTACATCTGTGACCTCATTCTTTAGGTCACTACCGACAGCCCGAGGCCACAGGGGATGGAAGGAGAAGAAATTCATTCTCAGCTTGCAGCCATCTGTACCTGAACCATCTTTGTGAGCCAGGATCTCTGCCTCTTCTGGACAGCTGAACAGGCTTTTGGTGATTAATGCATCTTTGCTAATAACCGCTAATATCAGTTTAAGATGGGTCGCACTGGGCCAGTGTTTAAACAGCCAAGAAATTGGAAACGAAAATCTAAGAGACTTGATTTCTAAAACTTTGCTTATGAACTTAAAACACGCTGGTTTTGGTCTGCTCAAGGACTTCCTGCACACTTTTATAATGGAAGTGTCCCACGGCCAGCAGAATCATCTGCCCGTGTGCTCATCTGACGGTTGATTCAGACTTTTAGAGCAGCAGCAGAGGGAGAGCGCGGCGACAGCGGGTTTGTCCTACATAATGACTTAATTGAGGTGGTTAACACTTTGAGCATAATGAGAGCCTCTAGACCACAACAGACCCACGAGTGAGAGCTCGGGAACTGGAGCAGCGCTCAAAAAACAAAAAAATCAGCGTCGACTATAAATAACAACACAACTCAAATTGAGCCAAATAAACAGCTTCTGTCTGCAAGCTGCACACACACACACTGAGCAGCACTAACAAAGCACACACACCTAATTCAGCTTTAATCCAAGCAGAGTTTTGCTCTGACAGGTTAACACTGCACACTCAGAACCACCTTCCTTTGAGCCAGCTGTCTTCTGATTGGATGCCTGATGCAAACAGAGTGACTGACTATGGTAGTGTTACCTCCTCTCTATGGTACCTTACAGGTCCAAGAACAGACAAAAAACTCAACAACTACCTGATACAGTGTGTTTAAAGCAGTCTGAAGCCGGAGCTCACAGGGGTTACTCACACATCATTACTTGACTTCAGCATGTTTGACATGAACTTTCAGCACAGAACAGGACGCGCATGAGAGAAAACAAGGAAAGTAACTGATGACAATCAGACGAGACTCTGGTTGGATGTATAAGAAGCAGACAGTGAGCCTGGAGACATCGTCTCAGAGACAGCAGCGAGTTCACAACGTCTGCTCCAACAATCCTCAGATTTCATGTGAAAAATATCAACTTTGGTGTTTCTCTGCGTCCTCGGGGAGGGCTGTTAGCGCCTCGCTGCGAAAGCGCCCTCGTGTTGTCGGCGCTCTCTGAACCAAGTGTTCGGCAAGCGGGGAAGGGGAGCGGGCACATTCCTTCACCCAATTAGCAGCCAGACGGAAGCGAGAACGAGCTGTGAATGTGAAGCGCTAACGACCGATCAGTGACGCCCACCGCCCGTCTGCGAGCTCCTTTCAAAAAGGTTGGGGCTAACGAGCGGGCTTCGAGTCAAACAGTCCCACAAAGATATCAGTCCTCACATTTTTCCGTATCAGTCAGCACAAATTTAAAACTCATGTATTTCAATAGGAAGAATATTTGATGCCTGCAGCACGAATGTTTGGGATGTGCAACCATGGAAACCATAAAACAGAGCCGTTTAGAAAGTGAAAACCATCATCTGATTTTTCCAAACCCAACCAACAACTTTTACTACCAAAGCGTAACCGTGAAGTTATTCCTGCATAAACCCAAACGGGTCGTTTGTGTTGGCAAACCTTCACTGACAGCTTCTCATTGCTGGAACCTCAACAAGAGGTTCTGAACCTAATCAGCTGCTCTGAGTGACAAACCCAACAGAGCACTGTGCTGCTTCAATCAGGCTGAATAATGATCCATCGTCTGCAACTTACCCTGTTATATT
Organism: Andinoacara biseriatus; assembly: GCA_015108635.1. Taxonomy (NCBI): domain Eukaryota; kingdom Metazoa; phylum Chordata; class Actinopteri; order Cichliformes; family Cichlidae; genus Andinoacara; species Andinoacara biseriatus. The sequence continues at coordinate 38,354 of VUQJ01002629.1, read as the reverse complement.
AATGTTAAAAAAGAGGAAGAGAGAAAGTTATAAGTTTGCATCGAAACAACTTTAAAGTGGAAAACCTTTAGTTTTTGCACATGGACCAGATTTAATGACACATTCTCAGTCTTTAGCTTCTTATGTTTGAGCATATCTGGCAAAGTTAACTCTTCAAATAGTTGTTCTTCAGATCAGCTTCTAATGTCAAACACCAACACGCAGCCCCGCGCTGCCCTTCGGGGATCGATGGTGAAAGCGTCACACTAATGCAATCAGCAGTTTACCACTGGGAGTAATTACAGAGCAGATTCAGGCCTGCAGGGATGCAGAGTCCTTGAAGCTGCAGATGCTTTCTGCAGCACAAACGCCAGCATCCGGACACATCGGCAGCCCGAAAACACCACCTCCACCTCCTCCAGCACCAGCAGCCGCTGCTCCAAAGCATAATGAGTCCTTCTGGAGGGAGACTGCTTTTTGGCCCGCCGACTTGTTTCTCGGCCTACTTGTCTCAGCAGCCAAGTGGGTTTTTAGGAGAGAAACGATCGACAGTAAACAGCAGCTGGTTACCTGCCAGAGCAGCTGCTCGAGGAACAGAAAAGGCGAGGGCACCCAGAGTCCAACTTTCCCAAAATAGAAGCAGTCAAGACAGCACACATGCACGCACGCACACATGCACGCACGCACACATGCACGCACGCACACATGCACGCACGCACACATGCACGCACGCATAAACCTTGTTTCGCTGCTTCAGTATTAAAGGGCTTCACGTGAGGACAGAGAAAACTACTGCATGACAACAGGGTTGGTAGGGCGCTGTTCTTAATACTGTTTGTTACATTGGATTTTACAGGATCTTCAATGCAGCAGCTAAAAGATGAGAATTAAAAGTGTTAATTTTAAGGTGTCAGTCACTCCATGAACAGCAGACAGGAATCCTGGCACATCCTTGAGAATCAAACTTTAGCACTTCTTGTGGGGCACATGTGGTTATTCTGAGAAATTTTCACAGCACGTTTCACCAGAAAACTTAAATCCATCCACCCAACACATGCTCAGATCTCGCCCTTTCCAGCCAACTCCTCCAGCTCCTCTGGGGGAGCATGTGTTCCCGAATGATCGAGCTCTTCACGCCGTCTCCAAGGAACAGCCTGGACATCCTTCAGAGGATCCTGCATTCTTCAGCTCTTTCTTTCTCTCACCTCATGACCACAGGTGAGAGCAGGAACGCAGCTCGATCAGCTCTCTTCACCGCAACAGACCAACACAATCCGTCTGCCGAGAAAGATCCCTGAAGATCCCATCAGGCTCATGAGTAACTTCTGATGTCAGACCTCATCAGTCCATCAATCCAGAACAACCAGATTCACTAACAGCTTCTTTCCACATGCAGTAACCTCTCAGTAAACAATGATAGCATAAAACCATTATGGAGCTACAGACTTAAACATGCACCTGATGCTGCCTCATGCATTGTGCCTATTATCATGTTCCATATGAAAACTATGTTTGCATCTGTTTATTTTAATGCACCAATGACAATAAAGGCTTCATGATTCTGACAACAGCTTCATCATTTCTACAAATCAAACTTTTTCCACTGGACACAGAAAACACAAAAACTCATCCTGATTAACTTCTGTTAAAGTGACCCATTTGTCAAATTTCCTCTGAGACTGCCTGACTTCACTGATGCTCCCTCACACTTCCACAAAAATCCATAATATTCCAGGAATCTAATGAAGTGGGCATCAGGGATTCAGCTGCTTGTGAGTCAATCTGTAAATTAAGATGAATTTCTTGTATCTAGCTGATGATTTTAAATGCAAGCTGCCATTAAAAACTGCACCAACAGCTGCTGCAGGGAGCAGAGATTTACACACAGGACGAGTTTCCCTGAGAAACTGCAGTCCAGCCGGCCTCCAGCTGAAAACAAGACTCATTTCCATGCACACAGTGAAGGTTATTCACCTGGACAATCAAATAATGCTTGCAGCAGAGAACAAGGCACGCAGCCGGGACACAATGGGAGGAACCTGCTGCTGAACGCCTGCTTTTATTTCTCTTTACAGCCCTGCTCACCACATTATGGGGTTAAACTCCACCTGGCCTCGCGGGTCTGGCCGCACCTTCCAACAGGTGTCAGCAGCCACCCTCGGAGGAAACGGGTTAGATCAGAACCGATACCGAGCTGCGAGTCTTTCCCGGCGCCGTCACAGCTGCAGCAGATCTCTGCAAGGCTCGAGGTGACGCTTGATAGATTTAACCTGCATTTTATCCTTATTTTTATTTTCTTTCACAGGCGTTAACCCAACCACCACCGTGGTGCTGTGGGAAGCAATCGGGATTTTCTGGTATAAAAGTTTGTTTCCAGGAGGCGTGAACGAGGACTCTGCAATTAATGAGTTTTTGCAGTGTTACCGAGTTTCTACTTTATCTCCTCCTGAGGTTTGAAAACAATTTGGAAATTTCATTTACATGATTTATCCTTCATTAAACACTCTGATGTTTTCTGCTTTACTCGCAAAACACTAGAGTTTTTTTTTTTTATCTAGACGCTCCATCTATATTGAAATGTAATTTATGTATTTCCTGTAATCTTTTGCCAGGATTAACTTAAACACAAAACCTAAACTGCACTTGTATATCCAGCAAATGAGGATATACAAGGTGCCGCCCATGTTTTCCAGTGGACGCTCCCTACTGACAATGATTCACTCTAAAACATGTGGTAATACATCAGGCCCTTCCTTGTTGGTGCTTCACTGGCAGATCCTGTTTAAAATACTGTCTGATCTTTTTATGGGTTGGTCAAGAAGTAAAGCTGTAAACTGTAGGTTTTTCTGGAGTTTTAATGCCCAAACATTCTTCCTTTGAAACCTTTTCCTTCCTTTCTGCCATCCCAGTTTGAGATGAACTAAACAGCGAGTGAAAGTGGAAAAAAAAAAATTTCATAAATTTCTCCATAATATCTTATTTTCATATTTGCTGAAAGCCAAATAATAACTGGCAGTAATATTACATAATTATCTCCCAGGTTTGTATGTTAAAAATCACAATCTGTAGCTTCTCAAATGTGAGAAAATAGATATTAGTATGCCTGTTTCCACCCTGTTCGTGGATATCTGAAGGTGTTCACCCGTGTGTTTCACTCTTGCCATGAAACCTTTAACAATCTGGACTAATCAGTAAAATAATTTACCATGAGAGGCATTTAAATGGTGAAAATCGCCAAATAATCGAGTACTGATCTATCATTTTGCGGGACTAAAGATGACACCTTAAAATCCCACACTGAGGTGGTGATAGTGAACACACCACAGCACTTTTTTTAAACACCCGCCTGTTACAATTAGCCCAAATGGCGACATTAAACGCAACACTTACACACTGGGAGTGTAAGGCTATTTCTCAAACATGTCAGCACACACAGACACACTCACTGACACACACCGACACGCAGCTTACCGGCTGGCATTTCGGTGCTGATGTACCGCAGTCCCCGTGTGTGTGCCGAGCACCGACTGATCCGGGCTCAGTTAGTTAGCCTCATGGAGCGTCTCCCCCCGCTGCTTTCTCTTCACCTGTAACAGCAAATCACCTGTTTGTGGCTTCAACGACACGTTCAAGGGCGAGAACAGAGAGGCCGGGAGCCTCGTTAACGGGCTAAACAGGAACAGCGGTGTAAACACGGACCGTCCGGGAGGAATTAGGCCGGTAGAGGCTAGCGTCTGCGGTCCTGACGGTGCGGAGGGTTTACAGACAGAGGGACGGGGGGCTTTGGGGGAGAGCGGTGCGACAGAGACCGGTGAACATACCTGAAGGAAACCAGCAGCAGGACGGCTCATCAACTCCTCATTACTACAGTGCTTCCTGCTTTACGGTGACAGATAAACACGGAAGTGTGTGTCTGTGTGCTGCGGAGGATCCAAAAACCTCCCCCGCTCCGGTTTCAGCATATGCTGCCTGCGCACCGGGGACGCTGCTAATTATAGCCGCCTGCGGCACCGCGCGCCCTCCGACACCCCGGAGCTCCGCGCGGGCTCGGCTATGAGTCTTTAACCTGAGAAAGTTCGTTCAGTGTGTGAGCCCCTTTTTAATGACATCAATCATTTCTGCACATGACGTAAGGCTGGATTGAAGTATGAGGGTCCGACGGTGCCAAAACTGCTCACACGCAGGATCAGACTGAATATTTATATGAGTATTCAATCTTTAGCTAATATATATGTACTAATATATATACACATATATTACCAGCAGATGTCTGACGTGACATAGTTAAGAAAAGTAATTATTCCTTTTTGCTCATGGAGATGAATTGTCGTGTTTTTTGTGTTAGTAGGATTTTGTTATTAGTGCTTTTCAGTAGGAAGCATGAGGCAGTCAGGAGTGGCCGAGAAGTATAAGAGGGTGGTGCAGGACCTGGATGAGGTGTGCTGTTTGAGTGACCGATTGGTGCACGGTGGGGCTGGGAATACATCAGGGATCGTCTCTGAGACCCTTCTTGTTGTAAGTGCTGATGGACAGGTTGACAGATGAGGTCAGGAGTCTGTGGACTGAGATGTTTGCAGGTGACACTGTGATCTGTAGTGAGAGCAGGGAGCAGGCTGAGATGGTTTGGACATGTGCAGAGGAAGGATAGTGGATATACTGGACAAAGGGAAGACTACAGAGGAGCAGTGGAGAACACGGAGAAGGTTGGTGTGACAGAGGAGGACGATAGGGATGGGGTGAGACGGAGGCAGATGATTGGCTGTGGCGACCCCTAAAGGGAGCAGCTGAAAAAAGAAGTAGTGGGAAGCATGTTTTGGCAAACAAGAAAAAAGTGGAAATGACTGCATTGTAACTCAGAGAAGAAGGCTGCACAGAGGACTGCTGGCAGCAGCCTCCCCTCCACCACAAACATCTCCACCAGCAGATGCAGGAAAAGGGCCAACGACCCTGCTCACCCATCACATGCAGTGTTTACCCACCTCCCCTCAGGCAGGAGGCTTCAGAGCATCAACAGCAGAACCGCCAGACTGAGGAGCAGCTTCTTCCCAGAGGCTGTAAAGCTGCTGGACTCTGGTGATGCTCTGTAGTGTTTGCTGCTCCCAGCCAAAGGTAACAAACATGAGAAAGCACTTGGCTTTGCACTATCCACCACACACTTTAAAAATATCTTACTTATAGAGAAACGTGTCCATACATCGGCTCTGCTCTTTCTCCCCGCTGATGAGTTTACATCATTTAGTTCTAGCAGCAGTAACAGGTCAGTGCGGCCTTCCCGGGTTTGGGTCAAATTTGTGCAACTGCGCGTTTGATTGGATGTTTTCCTAACTTGTCACAGAATTAAATCAGTTTTGATTGGATGTCGTCCCCGCCAAACATTTTCTTCTCGCTCTCATTCGTTGACAAAAGTGTCAATTAATTTAGTTTTTATCCTTTCAGGAAGTCTAAATTTTGTTAGCGTCTCGTTTTCGTCGTGAAAAAAAGGGTCGTCAACGAAATGAACACTGATTTGGAGGCAGCCTCAAGTGGCCATTAGAGGAAGTGCAGTGTTCATTTTGCAGCACTGGAGGCTGGTGGTTGGTTTCAGTGCGCGTCCTCGCTCGTGACTGTTGTTTTGTTGTGTCACCCTCGTTGTTGTTGGGCTAAGGTCCAGTTTTTTCCTTTAATCTGTCACATTAGTATGCCAAACAAAAACAATGATTCACAGATGGTTATTATCTGACCTCTGCTTAAAAACAATCCCTCAGAGCCGATGTGTAAATGTGTGTGAAAGTGTGCCGGTTGCGTTTTTTAAGCTCTTAAGGACATTTGCTGCACCGTCCGATGGACTTAATGGTGATTAAGGGCTTTGGCCCCACAGATGGCACGCCGAGCGCCCGATAAAGTCAACCTCAGCCGGCAGCACCCTCCCTCAGCCTGACGCAAATTACACAAACACATTTTTTCCCCCTCTGTTTGTGTGTGTGTGTGTGTAATTACTCTAATGCAGGAGATGTCTGCACGCCACAGAGTGACAGAGGTGGGTCAGCTTAAAATAAAACTGGGGGAGGCGAGGGGGGGGGGACACCTTGTGATTACCGAGCAAACATTAACAGATTTAGCTGTCGGTCAGCAACGTTTCACTGTCAACACAATGAGGACGATTATTTAACCTGCCTGATGTGATGCTACAGAGTGAAGGGGCGGGGCTTCACACAGAGGGTTCGGTTTGTTTTTTTAAACCAATGAGGCGTCAGGGAGGGAGCTAAAGACAGCTGGATTTAAAGAGCTCCCACCCATCAATTTTCTTCCCCTTATCCGACTCAGGGAGGGGGTTTGAAGAGCGTCCCTTTTGTAAACAGCATTTCTAATGTAAACCCTGGTTTAGGCCAGACCAGCATGAAGCTCTGCACAGCATCCGTCCCAGGTGAGATCCTGCTGTTTATCCCGGGAAACTTGAGTAATCATCAACACGTGTGTTTGTCTGATGTTGCTCAAGTTGCCACAAATACTCTGTATGCGTGCACGATGTGCAATTTAAACCCACTTTTGTTGCAACCTTGCAACAAGCCGGTGTTCTCCTAGTGCTGGAATTCATTCTGAAATTGTGTTAACATATAAAGTCCTGCTTGGCCAGGCTCCTGCATCTACAGCAGACCTGCTGAGACCTTGTTTCAGCAGAAGTGTTCACACTTTTGAGGTTGTAGCTCCTAAATTTTTAATTCAGTTCAATTGAATTTTTATTCATCACCAAATCACAACAAACAGTCGCCTCAAGCTGTTTTATATTGTAGCTAAAGACCCTGCAATAATTCAGAGAAAACCCAACAATCCAAACGACCCCCTGTGAGCAGCACTTGGTGACAGTGGGAAGGAAAAAATCCCTTTTAACAGGAAGAAACCTCCAGCAGAACCAGTGTTTTTATCCAAACTGTCATGCACTTTGTAACTGTATGTAAATAAAATGTCTCCGTTTGCAGAAACCATCGTTTCTGTTTACAGTCTGTGCGCCTCCTCCACCAGACACACACACACACACACACACACACACACACAGATTTCATGTGTGGATCAGTGACAGTAGATCAACATTTAACTGTCGATTGCAAAATGTGGCCTTACACATTTCAGTTGTTTGTAATACGATCTCGAGGTGAATCCAGAGGTCGCCTGATGGAGAGCAGCCCGTCTCCAAATAATCTTGGTCCAACTCGCACCGAGTGAATCACTGAACCAGGTTTGCAAATAACTTCCATCTCATATATAAATGCAGATTGCCAACAGATAATCTGCACCGGGCTGCACGATACCCGTGCAGGATCAAGTTCCTCAAAATAGGGTGTTGGCAGTAAAATACAGAAGTAAGAATAACAAAGTGTGCACCTCATATTTTATGCTGTGTCGTTCCCTCTTCTGCAACGTTCCCGTATGATGTGAGGAAAAGGATAAATTCAAAACTTTGTCTTCAGTGATCGCGGCTCACTAATTCACTAACAGATAAATCATGTGATTAAGAGCCGCTGCTGAAGGGAAATACTAAATCTGTCGGCTGTTCCAGTTCGGATAGCTGTGGCATGAGTATCCGGATATCGTCGGCTGTGTGGAAATGCAGGATTCGGAAGATAAGATGTAAACTTAAGAGGCGGCTTTGCTGGTGATTTGAAATGATGCAGGTCAGGAGCTAAGAAGCCAAAATGACTCTTCCTGGAAAACTACCGAACAAGGAGGGACACAGCAGTGAGGGAGAGGAGAGCAAACGGAGACGAAGACGGGAATCTTCAACTCCAGGCCTCGGCTGAAACTAATTACAGATAACGAGACAGGGGAAGTAACCCTTAACAAAACGTAAGAGACGAGTCACCAAAATAAAACAGGAAATAACTGACAGTGAGAGCAGGACAAAGACACATGAGCTCGACACAGAGACAAACAGCAGGAACGTGATGGGATACAAAAGGAATTAAAGCTGTCAGAGAACCAAAGCTCCACGTTCACCTCTGACCTGCACCAGGATCATGATGACGAAAGAAATCCCTCTCAGCGTGAAGATGAAACACACTTTATAAGCGATGATGTTGAGTTCTGTGCAGTATTTTACAAATCTAAATCAGATTTTTACGTCTGCTGTATTTGATGATGAACTGCTCAGTGAAAGCAAATTCCCTCTCCTGTAAAACAGATATGTGACTCTATGGGCAGCAATTCAATCTTATTGAGCTGCTTTGTACATCAATAACTCCAGATAACAATCGCACTGCTGCACACACTTCAAACTGTCTGCAGATGCACCTGCTGGATGTTTAACTGTGAAAGAAGAGCTTTATTTTAAAGCACAGACACACTGTCCTGGACCTGTTTTATCTTTCTGCACACACACACGTGCACTTTCACACAATCCTCTCTGCGGTGTCCAGAGGTGGAGGCGAAAAG
>VUQJ01002628.1:8515-20733 GCA_015108635.1 Andinoacara biseriatus | reverse complement strand
CCAACAAAATGCATATATCCATATAAACAATATATATATATATATATGCAGTTTATATAGAGTGCATAGTGTATGGGTAGGTGTGTGTGTGTATGTGTGTGTGTGTGTGTTGAAGGGGATTTTCTGCACATTCCTTTATGCTGTGTGGGATTCTTATTTCAACACTCAACACCTGCTCTCAACTGCCACTTACACACACACACACACTGATGAAAGACAGCTCCTTCTTCTCTTTTAACTGTAAAACTTGTACATTTTGTCTGCATGTGTGCATGTGCACAAAGCAACAGGGTGTAGGGTTAATGTGGTTGTGCTCTGACTGTAAAAAGTGTAAATTCACCTGCTGTTTGGCAGTTTTCTGTCTCCTGGTGCTCATTTATGGACGAGCTGCTGAATGATAAATTAAAAAACACTGACAGAGGTGATGGGACAAATATAAGGTGTAGCTTACTGGAAAAGGCAGGTTTTTCAATTTCCTGCTTGGCATAAGTTTAATGTGGCTTCAGTGCAGAGTTACTGCATTGAAGCCAGATTAAACTTCAAGTTTCAGTATCATAAGAGAGGACTTTTGCTCCATCTGCTGGTAACAACACACAAAGATGTTTAATATCTTTTTATCCCTTTTGTGTCTCTTTTAGGGGTAACAACCCATCAGTAATAGTCCATCCGGGAACAAGGCACCCCTTCCCTGCTGAGTCTCCTGACTCTCTAAAAAAACGGAGGATTCACCGCTGTGACTTCAGCGGCTGCGACAAAGTGTACACAAAGAGCTCCCACCTCAAAGCACACCGCAGGACACACACAGGTGAGAGGCCTTCACCACCTAAGCTTTTCCAAACACCTTATCCTTTTAAACATCTTCTAACAAACCTCTTCTTATTTCTGCTCCCTACAGGGGAGAAACCCTACAGGTGCAGCTGGGAAGGGTGCACGTGGAAGTTCGCCCGTTCAGACGAGCTGACGAGACACTTCCGCAAGCACACAGGAGTCAAACCGTTCCAGTGTCCCGACTGTGAACGCAGCTTCTCCCGCTCTGACCACCTGGCTTTGCACAAGAAACGACACCTCCTAGTGTGAAACTCTCCACTGGGCAACTTGAATGCAACTGTGTGCTGGGCTAAATGTTGGACTACACCACTTTGACTTTAAAATGAAATGGCTGGCCTTACCTTGGACTCCGACAGGGAGTGGGGAAATGTTTCCTCAGGGTTAACGTTGAAACCCTTTCACCTCATTAAGCCTGAAAATGCGCTGGTGCCAGCTTGCAGATTTATGACCAGCTCATTTTAATAGAAATGTGGTAGCTGTACCAGACCTCTGATCAGCTATGGAAGGTCCAGACACTTTTTTTATCTTTCCTTTTTCTCTTTTTTCAAAGCGCTTGCAGCTCCTCAGCTGGCCTGAGAGCAGCGCCCTCTTGTGGCTACACAACCAAATATCCAGTCTGTTCAAGCCACGCGGCATGCTCACAAGCTTCTCAGTGCAACATCAGCTCCAGCTTCTTTGCATGCATTCAAGTAAAAGTTTGGGACTTGGACACACACCTACAAACACATGTTATTTGCTAGCTATGCCAATACAATGTGAAACTTTCCAGAATGTATCATATCACACCTATTGTGCATTGTGTCATACATACTTCAGCTTTTGTTTTTTGTTTTTCCTTCAGCATAACACTTGTGCCAACTTCCTCCTTCGGGGTCTGCTATAATAAAAACAACAACAACAAAAAAAAAACACCACACACCTCATCTGCCTCTACAAGCTCAGATCATGAAGTGATGACAAGTCGCTAATGCTCACTTTTTCTTGTACATACACACACTTATCAGCACCACACACGCGTGCATGCACACTTATTAAAAGCAGCTCAGCCTTGGTTTTGTGTAATCTTTGGTTTAACAGTGGGCAGTTTCAGTCAGAGTGAAGTGTTTTTATGTTTTCATTCAGAAATGTGAAAGTTGCTGCAAAGGGGCATTAATGTATCAGTGAGGAAAAGACACCACTTGGTTTAAAGGTAGAAGTAATGAATTTGTGTCTTTATAGATATTTCTTACTTCAAGTTTGTGTTTCTATGAACTGTGTTTTGGTTTGCGATGCAACACCGAGGTAGATTTTCTTATCGTGTCACACTTCAACATGGGGAAAAAAGCAAAGTGCAAGGCAGGGAAATTTGCTCTTAAAATTTTTTTGTTTTTGTTTTTCAGGAACAGTTGCGTTGTAGTCCAGCCCACTTTACACAGGATACCTGTTTTTAAAGAACATTAATTTATACACAGTTAATACTTAAACATTCCCCTTACAGTCAAATCAGGGATAAATGTTGTAGCAGATATTCTTCTGCCAAACTCTTTTTTTTTTTTAAGTGCCATCAAGATTTTAGAGCAGAATTTTTCACAGCTTCTGGAGAACAAAGTATGTTTTTTTTAAATAGCACCTTTGTACATCTCCAATGTGCACTTTAATATATATATATAAATAAATAATATGTATAAATATATTATTTAACATTCCCAAAGCCAGACATTTTTAATCACATCATTTTTTTTCTATGACATATTTTCTGTTGGGTTTTATTAGGAGGTGTGCTGTTCAGTGGGTGTCTTGGTTTTGTCATTTGATGGTCATGTATACAAGAAGAAGGTGTAACCCCATTTATTCACATATACACATTCACACACCCCGAATGTAGCAGCTCAGCTGATCTGCATTTGCTCCTGCGGTTTGTGCTTTTATGTTTTTGTATCTTTGCAAATACGAGTTGTAATATAAATATCTATATTTTATAATTCATTATTAGACTGAACGGGCAATAATGGTTTTTATTAAGCATGATTTTTGATACTCTATTACACATTTCTATAGTGTTTATGATAAACTCTTTTTTTTTTTTTAAATCTAAATGTTGGCAATTCAAAGGGAACTCGTTAAACTGTGAACATATGGTCTGTCCGCAATTTTGCATTTTTAAACAAAATATTCATACCACTTAATAAAGTTATTGATAATATTTGCAGCTTGGATTGCTGTCTGTAATTCTGTTTTTTGTTTTTTTCCACTTGTTTGTTGGTGGATTAGCTTATTTTAGAAGAGAGAGAACTGTTTTGTGGTTTTGTGTGTGTGTGTGTTGGGGGGGGGGTCTTCCTTTATTATTATTATTTTTAATCTTTTAAGAAATTTAACCTTGTAGTGGACTTTTTAACCAGATTGTTAAACACAAGCTTGGAGAGTGCAAGGTTGGCTGAGGAATGGAGACGTGTACTGCAGGGTTCTTATGGGTAATGGAAATCCTTGAAAATGCTTGGATTTTAATATTGTCTTTTCAAGTTTTGAAAAGTGCTTGAATTTTGGATAAAGTGCTTTAAAGCACTTGAAATTGTAACCGTTTTTTAATAACTATCCAAATAGTTTTACTAATTAAACGGATAAATTAAATGAATGGGAAATGGGTCTAATAATTCCTCCGCCTGGGCCTGCACGCCTGCTTGTCAGTCTGTTTGTGACCCCGCCCCTTAGTTCAAAAGTCACGCGCGAGAAAAAACAATCCGCGCAAATGATGTCATTCCGCGAGCGCAGGTATTGCGCAGGTTCAGGCTCTCCTGTGGAAGCTTGTTTGGCACGTTTTTAGATTTTAGGTCAAAAGTTAATCTACAGCAATTTAATACATCCGATCTTTTTCTTTTTTTTTCCAATACCGGAAATCACTTTTTTGGCAGACGCTCGCTCACTAATTTGGCAACACTGGCTGCTGGTGTTGCCAAAAACTGATTGCAGGTTCTACCACGTGACAAGAATGTTCTTTATGACTCAAAATGAGTTTTTATCATTTACAAAAGATGATGTTTGAGATATGTTTGACAGATTATAGGTCAACAAATCATTTACAACAATAATAATACCAACAATAATTATTTTGGCAAATACAGGAAATCACTTTTTGGCACAAGAATAGCTATTCAGATAACAAATTGCTCCACTGCCACTGTGTACAGTACAGTACACTTTGGATAATGTTGATAATTGTGAATGAACCTTTAATGTGCTAGAAAATCTTGAAATGATCATTGAAAGTGTTTCAAAGGTGCTTGAATTTGATCCTGGAAAAATGTAAGAGAACCCTGGTATTGGTACAATTTTTCAAGTTGATGTTGCAGAGCTGTAGAAACTAAAGAGGGATAAAGTCAGCCATACCATGAAGATATGGGGAAGAGTTGTTGAAGCTAGGTTAAGGGGAGAGGTGTGGATCAGTGAGCGTTTGTCTGGCTTCATGCCAAGCAAGAGCACTACAGATATTTGGGCTGCACTGTGTCTTTGTGCATCTAGAGAAAGCATGTGCTAGGGTGCCAAGAGAGGAGCTGTGGTACTACATGAGGAAGTCAGGCGTGGCAGAGAGGTATGTGAGGGTGGTGCAGGTATGTGTGAGGACAGTAAAACAGTGTTTAGATGTACAGTAGGAGTGACAGATGGATTCAAGATGGGGGTGCAATTACATCATATTTCCCCATGTTGGTATGGTGACACGCTGGTAGAAGAACTGTCAGGTTTACATAGTTAAAGTTCCGGTTTACATGGTTCAAGTGAGACCTCCTATGATGTATGGTTTGGAGACAGTGATGCTGACAAAAAGACTGGAGGCAGAACTGGAGGTGGAAGAGATGAGGATTGCAAAGATTCTCATTAGGAGTGTCCAGAATGGAGAGGATTAGAAATTAGTACATCAGAGGGACAGATCAGGACGAGCAGTTTGAAAAAAAGTTAGAGAGGTGAGGCTGAGCTGGTTTAGACATGTGCAGAGGAGGGGTCATATGCTGGACATAGGATGTTGAATAAGGACCTGCCAGGCAGGAGGAAAAGATGAAGACCCCAGAAGGTTGGTGTGGGACATGGTGAGATGAAGACATGATCCACTGTGGAGACCCCTAAAGGGAGTAGCCAAAAGAGGAAGAATAATTAAGAGATTAAAAGCAAAAATGCCATGACATGTTAATGGTGCAAAATCTTTACTCATCTGCATCATGGATGTGTTATAGAGATGTTCAGTGCTGTTAATTAAAAATAGCTTAACATAGTGATTGAGCATTAAAATTTGGGCACATTTCATTAAAAAAACAAAAGGCAAAAAACACCATCATCAGTTTTTAGAGACTTCATTCTAATCTTTTGTGGTGGGATATGAGTAAAGTAACCAGATGTGGCTCTTTATGCAGGACTTCACAGTGTATTTACCCCTTGTCCCCCTGGCCATGTTTTAAGTGGGCTTTTTAGTGCATGCACCTTTCCAAATTTACTAAATAATATTTAAAAATATTTCATGCAAGGACACTATTTGTGCATCAAATGGCAAAAAATCGTTCAAATTGTGAGGTATGGCTCAAAAGAAGTGTTAATGCATGAATGCATGATCCCTACTGAAACTGAGGGGTGATTATGATTGTTTACTAAATAAAACTAAAACTAAATATACATTTTATTTTAAAGCATATAAAATATATTAAAATGTGAGACTGACTTGCAGCAATGCTTAACGTTTCAGATTGATCTACACAAACGGTTTTATCTCTGTATAATTTTTTGGGATCTGGTCAGATATGAGGTGTACTGTTGCTGTTATAAAAAGGTAATGGGTGGTGACTGACTAAAACATAATTATATTATCATTACGTGCAACAAAACAAACTGTTAAAACTAGGGCTCGTCCGGGATTTGAACCCGGGACCTCTCGCACCCTAAGCGAGAATCATACCCCTAGACCAACGAGCCAGTGAACACAGGATGATAATACTACGTTTAAAAATCCTACATACAGGCGTTTCAGGCGTATTTTTTATTTTCATATTTTTATATATTGGCAGCTGTTGACTAGGCTCTCGTTTCATTGACCTTCAGAATAAAAGAGTTGTTTCTCAAAGAGAGCTATCCGCAAGAGGCGAGATGAAGCACAGACGACACTGGCCTTTAAAGCTTACTCACATTCCGAAACAAATAAAGTTAATAACATTGAAAAAAGAGGGTTGCAAATCACTCGCTACTCGTGAGCAGTTATTGAAATTATTATTAACGTTATAAAAACAGGATATTTAGTTGAAAGTTACTCCATGTTTGGCGCAAATACAGGCGTGAACGCAAAAGCAGGACGGGGACGATTTTTTCTGTGTGCTGCTGCTTTCTTCGGCTCAGTGGAAGTTGTGTTAGCCTAGCTTGTCAGAGCGGCTGCTGAGGCAGGGAACTCTCTTGTAGGTTGTTACTCTTCGGCGCAGTCACCGACCACCGGCCTGCCGACGTGGCGGGGCGGAAGAGCCGCTGGCTGGCACCAAACGGGTGAGCTGCACTGTCACTTTCACAAAAACAAAGCTGTCTTCCAGCTTTATAATTTTCTTTTGACTGTAAAAGCGAAAAACTAAACCTGCAGCTAAACTGGCGATTAGGTTTTCATTAATTTGCTGCATCGCTTTGTTTGCGCTGTTTAGGAAGTCAGAAACATTCATTCATGGTAGCGTTAAAGGGGAGGATAACAGCGCTTTTTGTTGCGTGTCTGTTTTACGCTATTCAGTATGTTGTCACGATTTCTTCATGCTTTAAATAATACTGAAATAGCAGGGCAGTCTCTGATACATGCTTAAATTGATGTTATCATTAAGAAATTGTTGTTTTTAACGATATATGTGAGTCAGGAAAAGATGTTTTCCATCTATCTGAAGAATTTATGCCAATTTATGCCCAAAGTGGTAATTTATGCCAATTTATGTCAAAAGTACAAAATTTGGCGTAATAATGTTGTTCCTCATAATGCTTATTGAACATTATGAGACCGTGGTTTGCATGATCTGGGTAAAACATTCCTGTTTGCATATGTGTTCCCATATATTTTTATATAACTTTAAAAAAAAAACTTTATACAGCTTCTCTAATTAAAACCTCTACTGCTGCCAGGAAACTCTTTTAACTCGTTCAACAGTGGATGAAATCACTCGGTAACAGTTAAATGCGTCTGAGGACACCAGTTGACCACAAGATGGCAACACCGGACATGAAATGACCAGCAGTGGTTTTAATGAACAAAACCTTCACCATAAAATTGTTTATCAAAATTCATTCAGTTGAGTCCAGTTTTATTTAATTGTTTACAGCAACAGTCTCCTCAAGGCACTTTAAACTGCAGTTTTAAGGAGAAAACTCAGTCAGAGGAGCCCTTATTTGCAGCACTTGGCAATGGTGGGAAGGAAAACTTGTTTTGTTTTGTTTTTTTACCTCCAGGAGAGCCAGGTTCAGGGAGGGGCAGCTATATCTGCCGCACTCGGGTGCTAGGGTGAAGGGAAAGACAAGATTAAAACATAGGAGAGTTAGAGAGACAAGTACTAAACCCTATTATGTCTCAGCTGCTCTAATACCATGCCAAATAAAATAAATGTGTATGGGATTAGATAACACGCATCCTGTTCGTTAGTGAAAATGATAACTTTTAATTCCTGTGGCAGTTTAGAATAAAGTAGAAACTCATCTTTAATGCACACATGCACCCCAAAGTCCTTCACAGAGAAAAAACAATACAAAAGAAAAACTACAGCAGAAAGATAGTATATGAGTTAAATAAACAATTTGTATATAGGGCTAAATTAATTCATGTGTAATAAAAACAAAAAACAACAACCTCAAAACATTGTAAAAAAGAGGAGTCCCTCAGATTGTTAGAGTCACAGTCGCTAAAGACTGAGCTCCCATGCAATAAAAATGGTCAATGTTAAAAAATGTTGTCGGTCACTAATTTATAAGCCAGAGTTGAGGGACTGGAGCAGGCTGCAGAAATCAGCTGGCTTGGGAACCCCTCGATGCAGGTGACTGGGGAGAGGGAGGTCTGGGTGTGTCTGCTTCGACTTGCTGCCCCCGCAGTCAGGATAAGCAGCAGACGATGGATGGATGGATGGATGGATGGAACAAAAGTTGTAAATTCCCTAGAGTTTATAACAGTGAGATAGAAATGCCATTTTTGCTGATTTAAAAAAAAAAAAGATTATTCTACATCAGTGTAGATGATCTGTTAGTCTCTGTCTACCCCAGCTTTTTATTTGAACACTGCCAAGGAGGTTATGTTTTTGTCTGTGTGTAAACAAAATAGCTTAAAAAGCAAAATTCTGATCAAACTTTGTAGGGGTGTAGAGTGGGGTCATGTTAACAATCCATTAAAACGTGGTTTACATCCACCGAGGTCTTCAAGGTCAGCTTCATGATTTAATGGTCCAAAATGGACAAGACGCTTTATAACCTAGAAACTATGATTCTCACAGCTGTGGTGTGCATTGTCAACATATAGAAAGCACCATATAATGGTTTAAAATATCATGTCACATTTGACCTTTGACCTCTCCTTCAAAATCAGCAGATTAATCTAAAGGTCAAAATAATAATAATGCTATATAGAGCTATTAAAACTATGTTTCTTCCTGCTATTGTTTGTACTGATAGCATATACAGGCATATAGGGAATGATATATGGGTATTCTA
Source organism: Andinoacara biseriatus (assembly GCA_015108635.1). Taxonomy (NCBI): domain Eukaryota; kingdom Metazoa; phylum Chordata; class Actinopteri; order Cichliformes; family Cichlidae; genus Andinoacara; species Andinoacara biseriatus. The sequence continues at coordinate 12,234 of VUQJ01002628.1, read as the reverse complement.
AATATCACATTACTTTGGAACTCTGACCTCTTCTTCAAGGTCATATAAGGTCAAATTTCCATAAAATGTATTTCATCTTTAATACTGTGCTTAAAATTCTCCTGCCTGTGTTTGTATTGAAATGATGCTGGTATATGCGGATTCTAAATATCACATTATAGTTTGCATCCAAATACGTCACATTTGACCTCTGACCTCACTGCCTTTCTTTCAAGTTGACCCTAAATTGTGTTCTATCTTCAAATAAACTATTGTTAACAGAAAGAGAATGAGCTTCCTAGTTAGTTAGAAATAAATTGTGGTTTAATATTATATAATAAGCTCAAGTTATTCATGTCCAGTTATTTAGAAATCAGTACTTATTATCCATCACCTACTCCTACATAATCTTTCTGTCACACCATCCTTATCTGACTTTTACTGCACTACAAACTTAAAGTCGCACATACAGGTAGAGTTGAGCATGTCAGGTTGTGTCTTTGCTCCCACAGTCTTCCCAGACAGATGTTTGTAGCCCAATCAGTCCTTTTTTAAAGACTGTATGGGATTTTACAGACTCTGCTTGATTGATTTTGCCCTCAATCCTGTTTTAGATGGTGCAGTTTACACAGTTGGCGCTCTTAATGCTTCACAATTAGTTTCCAGTTTGGTGCCACAAAACGTGATCCTGATGAGAAGTCTAATCCATGCGACTAATTAAAAACTGTGTGAATGTGCAAGGCCTCAAGAGTTTTAAGCATGGAATAAAATGTAAAAACCAAGAAAAATCAGTCAAAAAAAACACTTTATGCTTAGAAATAAACAATATTTTGGTCACAGGGAAAATATATTCATAAGGAAGCACAGATCAGCAGTTTTCCACTAAAAATCCAACTTTTTGCAGATCATCATGTCTCAGGCTGCCTCCTCTGACGGTGACCCCTCCACAGACCCAACCCCTCCACCCATTCAGCCCCCCGACCCCGACCCTGTCCCTATCCTCGGTCAGGATGTCCCAGCAGCTGACACACCACCCTCAGAGGCACTGCAGCCTCTTTTCACCCCTGAGAGTTTTGATCATTCCACAGAGACACCCAACGCTGATACCCAACCAGAGCCTCCTGCAGAGAGTCAGGTGACTGCATGTGACCAACCCGTGAGCCTAGAGCCAGACACGGAGGCTGCAGAGGAAGATGTGGAGGTTTGTTTCACGAGTTAAAATCTGAGTTGTATTTTCACTGGAAGAGTCTATTTGAGTCTGTATGTATACTTTTGACTCTGTGTGGATTAGAGAAAATCCAAAATAAATTCAAATTTGTGCATCCAATTCTTGTTTTTTAAAGTCATTAAAGATGCATGCTGTACAATCATTCCAGCCTGGAAACAGAACAGTTCAAAGAAATCATTAAAAGCTCACAATCACTATGACATTCATGCCCATGATGAGTGGATGTAAACTTCTGACCACAACTGTATAAATAAGCTGCATAAATAAATTTCTTTCAGTCCTATGATGAACCAGCTTTTCTGTATTTTCCCAAATCAGTGCTCTTCAACTCCAGGCCTCGAGAGCCCCTGTCTTGCAGGTTTTAGACACTCTCGAGGCCTGGAGTTGAAGAGCCCTGTCCCAAATAGTTAACAGTACACTAATCTTTAGCTATGATTATATAACCAACGGATGTTTTCTAACATTTTCTGTGATGGATATTTGTGTACAGAAGTCTCTCCAGGACAAAGAAAAAGGTTGGGGAGCTTGGAGTTCATGGGGAAAATCTCTTCTGAGCAGTGCCACCTCTACAGTGGGTATGACCCCAGTCTTCAAATTTTCTGCACATTTACACCCATTTCATGCTGTGACTGGCCAGTTGTGTGTAATTACAAAAGGAGCCGAGGATTTGAACTTGTCTCCTTAGCCCTTTAAAAAAAAATCTGTACATGATTTGTTGTGCAACACTGAATGATTTTCAGGAGACAATTTGAAAAAGCACAGTGTTAATACTTGGCCGTCCAGTTGCTCTATTGTCATGTGGGGCCATTCAGAAATCACTGGTACATTATTTTGCAGTTTCTTTTAGCAAATAATAATGGCCAAGTTCTTCCATAAGTAAGTTAAAAAAAAGTGTTTTTCTTGGAAGTTTTACTTCTACCATCATCCTTGTTTGCAATCTCTACACACACCTTCCTCGTGTCTGTGAGTCTTGACTTTAGCATATTTCTGTGTGCAGGTCAGAGCCTGACCTCAGTTAAGGTGAAGGCAGGAGAGGCTCTTCGTCTCCACAGAACCTCAGTTGGGGAGGAGGCACAAGAAGAGGAGGAGGGGGAGGGAGCGGAGGAGAAGAAAGAGGAAGGAGGTGAAAGCAGAGAGGCTGACCTGTCCACCACTGGGGAGCCATCTTCTGCTAATGTAGCTGCAGCTTCCAGCAGGGGCGTTTTCTCTACAATCACACACGCTGTGCAAAACACAGTGAGTGAACACACAAATGCGTACACACAGATGCACACAAAAGCTGTCCACCTGATCAAGCTTCCAAATCATGTGATTAACCCGTTCCAGTGGCGATTAAATCATTAATTTCGAGTTCACTTTTTTTCTGCGATGTATTGACTTATGAACAGTGGTCTCTTTTTCTTTGTGCTGGGCAGGGTAGACAAATGCTCTGCACTGTTTAGTTTTTCAGTGGTGCTTCAGCTGTGGTTAACCGTTTTTTAAGCTCTGCCTCCACAGTCTGCTGCCGTGTGGTCTTTCTGATGATGTGCTAAAGCCAGCTCATTTGTCTCTGCATCAGAATGGTGTCCATGCTTCCCTGAGTGTTAGGAGGTGTTTGTTTGGTCAGAAGATGCCCTGGGGTCATCTAACACTTTAAGACTTGGTGACAATTTTTTTTTTTAAGGTTGCTGTCATCATTTTCCATTGTGGCAGAATTTTAAAAAATAAGTGAATGAAATTAAAAGTCAGCGTTTTCAATATTTAAATATTTTAATTACACTTTGTATGTAATATTAGATTAGATATATTAGATTCTATTTATGCTACCACAGTTGGTACTCAATACCCAGCTACATAGTCCTCGTGGTATCACAGCTTTGCTGTTCTGATATATTAAAATTTTCCCTAATACCTCTGCACACTGATTCTGGATACTACAGTATTAACAGACACGTATATGCAAACAGAAATAAGTACTCTGAAAATGGGACTTAAATAATCTACAAAAGAATTCAACTTGATCCAAAACAAACTGCCTCACATTATTTAAGTAAGTAGGATTTCAAAAAGAAAGTCTGCTGAACTCTATTTATTTGATTACCTATTTAATTAATTGAACTGGTTAACTTTATTTTTCAATAACTTTATAGTGCACAGCTCTAGTATAGCCTTAAATTGGTGTGGGTGCTTTACTGTGATGACCTTAGACAGTGTCCAGGCTGCAGAAGACAATCCTTGATTTACTGATCCTTCTCCGGATGTTGCTGCCAGCTCTTCTCCTCTTTTCCCGCTGCATGGGTCCATGCGTGTTTGATGGGTCCATGCGTGTTTGATGGGTCCATGCGTGTTTGATGGGAAGGCAAGGTCAACAGCAACATCAAGCTCCTTCAGTGCTGTGAACAACATGGACAACAGAGGACATTTATTGGTGTTACATATTAACTACCTTCTAAGTCACTGTTGTATACAGTAAACATTTCTTATTAACATATTTTCATCATTTGGCTTTTTTACTAGAATTTTACTAGAAGCT